>BPLR01002448.1:0-121779 GCA_021605095.1 Caerostris extrusa
AAGGAACAGAATGTTGAAGGCTTTCTTTTTTTTTTTTTTTTTTTTTTTTTCATATTAAGATTGTGACTCTTTTTTTCCCGCCATGTGTTTCCTTAAAAAGACAATTATATCTATTATTATTATTATTATTTTTCTAATGCAGCTGACAAACACTTAGTTGTCTTTTATGCCTTAAGGCAAGCGTTGCAGCGTCGTTACTCATTAGCACTACCCAAGAGGCACGTGTAGCTTGAAGATAAGCTACGGACGCGGAGTAACATAACCCCAGCAACGCTTTACGGGCCTGTTAGACCGGGACCTACGGTTTAAAGTGGATTCCGAACCACTACAAACATGCATCACGCCGCCGGGACTCGAATCCGAAACCTGTAGTACCGAGCCCCAGAGCGCTAGTCACTCGGCCATCAGGCCCCTATATCTATTATTAATATACATATATTTATTAAACAAAAATATGCAGTATATACACAGTTTAATTCTGAAGCAACTTGGCAAATTTTAGAAGCTTTTAACTTTCTAAAGCCTTAACTAAAATGTTTGGTGGGCCGCAGACTGGTGATAGGTGTTTTGCTTTCCCTAACTTGTGGAACTTGGAAGAAAAAATTTGCAAAACTCTGATTTTAAAAATAAATACAATTGTTTTAGTTTGTCGTTCTAAGTCATTTTGTGCACACTTTAGGCTAATTAGACCGGGACCTACAGTTTAACGTGGATCCGACCCACTCACAAACATTCATGCCACCGTCAGGATTCGAACCGATTATTCGATTACGTTGAAAGAAAAATCGAAGGTCGTTGAAAGTTTGTCCAATTGATGAATAAGGTTAGTTGCCAATAGTCGATGAATAAGCCTGGCATAGTTGATGAATAGCTGAGATAGTGTTGGCAGCTTATCGTACATAAAAATAGCGAACTTTTTTTATATTAAAAAAAAAGCTCACTCGAAAGGCGGTAATCCATTATAAAATAGAGTGCACAACCCTTATTCGGAGGGCCTGAATGGCCGAGTGGCTAGCGCTCTGGCGCTCGTTACCACAGGTTTCGAGTTCGAGTCCCGGCGTGCCATGGTTGTTTGTAGTGGCTCAGAATCCGGTCTAATAAGAGCGTTGCAGGGGCATTGTTACTCCGTGGCTTATCTTCAAGTTACACGCGCCCCTGGGTAATGCAAAGTGAGTACGTCTGTGCAGCACTTGCCTTAAGGCATCCAAGACGTCCATGTCTGTGTTTGCCAGCTGCATTAGAAAGAAAAACCCTTATTCGGAAGGAACATAGTGTGCCACCCGTTCTTTTTACGTGCTAGGATTGGCTCATTTTTTTCGCCATGTGTTTCCTTAAAAAGACAATTATTAATATATATATATACTTATTAATCCAAAATATGCAATTCACACAATTAAATTCTAGTATCTTACAAAAACAAAGAAACAAAAATACACATAACAACATATTTTATTCTCTTAAAACATGTAAGATATCAGAAATAATTTTATTATAATAAAAACGATAAATATTTAGAAACTTTAAATTTTACAAAAAATGAAGCATTTGTTATGAAAGTCGTTTATGATAGAACCAATTTCCTCTCTCGCTAATAGTATCGATAGTTCCGAAAAAAAAAATAATAATTTAACTACTGTTGCATGAGTTAAGCTACAAAACCCTGAAATATTTGCATAAAACTAATTAGGTTAAAAGGACTTCTGACCAATGAATGAATATTAATAGCTATTCTTCAAAATAAATCGTTATTCATTATAAAAATTAGCTACCTAACTTGCTGCATTATAATGCAGGCTTCAATATGAAATTGCATGTACTGAATAAAATTGCTTGTAAAACATTCTATATTCGTTTAATATAAAAAATAATCATATTATGAAATCTCAACCCAGAATGGATGAATGAATGGCAGAATGACCAAGCAGATTGTTGAATCACCTATTCCCAAATAACAGCAAACTGATCATCAAGTGACTGGAATGTTGATATCGTACTGCAATCCCTATGCCTCTATGCAATAACTCATTAGTGACTAGCCATTATATGCATACTGTGTGGAATAAGGAATCACTGATGTGAAAGCAAAGCATCATTTTTTTGACTGACGCTTTACTCTATTGCAAGGATTGTCGAATTTCTTCGACCATTGACTTCTACAAAAATGTCTTTTGCTTTCAAGATGTTATTGTTAAAGTGTTTAATGCAGCATTATTATACTAGCTTAATGTCAAAGAGATACATTTTTTGTTTTCGACGTTCTTCCGAACATATCATGTTTGATATTGGAGAAATAAATAATCTATATATAAATTCAGATAAATTAACTCTCTCTCTCTCTATATATATATATAATTAGCATCTGTGCATATGGAAATAAGACTTTCGTAAATGCATTGTTTACCAACGTTCTCAGTGTATTTTATCGAACACTACTCTGATAAGGTACAGGCTAGCGTAAAAGCGAATTTGTTAACTATACAATCCACACGGAAACATTATAGAGAATATCACAGTGTATGTAAAGCTAAATTTCGAAAGCTTGAATGGGGAATTTCATCGAATACTAAAATCTTACCTCGTAGAACGTTAGGGGCCTGAAAAGCCGAGTGGCTAGCGCTCTGCCGCTCGGTGCCACAGGTTTCGGGTTCGAGTCCCGGCAGGGCCATGGATGTTTGTAGTGGTTCGAATCATCTTTAAACTGTAGGTCCCGGTCTGTTTAGTGCACAAGATGGCCTTAGAGCGACAAACCAAACCAAACTAATCGTAGAACGTTATCCAGTTGGAAACTTGAGCTGGCAGGATATTTTACTATCTGTTGAAACGTACTTTTAAGCGTTGAGTGGTGAATTGTGGACCAATCGCAAACCTCTGAGTCACGCCCATTTTTTTTTTTCCTTCCCTTGCAGTAAACTTCCCTCTGTGGTAGAGTAAGTCAATGAACATTTTAGCATTTTAAAAACAGCATAGGCTTAGCATTCCTGGTGGTAAAGCATACAAGTTAGTGGATTTATCTGTAAAAAAAATTAAGCGAAGATTAGAGCGATTCTCATTTTGCGAACCTGTGAGATAAGGAATGTTTCTTAAATAACTGTTAATTTAAAAAAATATATAATTTCCTATGTTTTTTTTTTTTTTTTTTTTCCTTTGTAATACGTGATTTTACGACTTTTTAGTGTAACTTAGGCAAGTTATTTCTAATTGCAGTTCATATTTCAAAACTCATTTTTTCCATTACATCTGAAGGTAAGGGCTTATTAATTCATTTTCAAATTTCGAATCAAAGCAATTTCAATAAATAAAATTGTATTCAAATGAATGGATGTAAAAAAAAAAAAAAAAAAAAAAAAAATATTTATATTTATATACTTACTTACATATTATATGAATAATTATTCAATATCAACGAATATATATATATATATTATATTAGTTGATAAATCTTCTTACACAAGAATTAATATAGACATATTAAATACAGGTTTAGCAGTCCAAATTAACCTAAAAAGGTTAATATGACGAGGGTTAATTTGCTTTGTAAAAAACAAAGCAAATTAACCCTTCTCAAAATTGTTAGTATTTGTACATATGTATGTTTATACAGACGTATAAGCATTTATAGATGTAAAATGTATACGTTAATAAGTATTAATTTTTTTCACTCAGCGTGCGTGTTTTCGTGCGCCATCAATTACTAATGCATATGTATGTTTAATTGCTTGTCTGTGCATGTATGTTCATGAGTATGTATTTCTGCGCACACACACACATATATATATATACACGTGTGTATATGCATGTTTGCGTGCTTGTACGTGTGTATATGTATGTGTGCATTCATGTGTATATGTGTATGTATGTTTGCGCGCACGTGTATATATATATATATATATATACGTGTGTGTATATGTATTTGTGCACGCGTCTATATGTATGTATGTTTGCGTGCACGTGTGTATATATATGTGTGTATGCGCGGGTACATGTATATGTATGTTTGCGTGCACATGTGTATATATATGTGTGCGTGTGTACATGTATATGTATGTTTGCGTGCACGTGTGTATGTATATATGTGTGTATGCGTGTGTATATGTATTTGTGTGTGCGTGTACGTGTGTATAGATGAGTATGTTTTGTGCGCTTGTATGTATGCATGTGCATAGGTATAAATTTATTTATATAAATGTGTTCATGTGCTGAAACTTAATGAGCTTGATTATATACATTTCAGGCGTACAAATTTTACAAGCATGCATTTGTTGCTGAGGTTGCGCACATAATCATGCTTAATGAAAAAATAAAAACAAATTAACGTATGTATATTTAAGCATATACTATTGTGTCCAAAAAGTAAGCCCAATTATTATTTTTTCAAAAACTCTTAATTTATTCTTCCAAATTTATTTCATCGCCTTCAAATTAATCTCCACCGGACACAATGCACTTATGCCAACTTTTTTTCCAATCCTCAATGCATGCTAAAAAGTCATTGGCAGGGATGGCCTTCAAAGCGCACGGCGACCCTGAAGGTGTCTTTTGAGTTTAGGGAATAGCCAAAAAGTCGCACGGTGTGAATACGGTGGTTGTGGAACGATACGAGTTTCATTTTTGCCGAAAAAGTCACGAAGAATCAATGCAGTGTGAGCTGACGCATTCAGTGTTTTCGGTACCAATCGAGATTTGACGCTTTTGAAGCCCAAAATGGAATTGACCAATCTTTTGAAATTCCAACATCATCAGCAAGGTCTCTAATTGTAAATCGACGGTTTACAAGCACCAAATCTTTAATTTTTTTTTGACGTGAGCTTCGTCGGTTGAGATTGATGGTCGACAAGAGGGATCTTCATCTTCAACGCGTTCTCTGCCTTCTTTGAACTGTTTATACCACTTCTAAATTTTCTTTCCGATATAGGAATGCCTTCTGCAACATTCTATACATTTATGCAAACAAAACTTAACGCAAGTTCTTTCTTCAATGAATTCAGACATTTCAAAATTCGCCGGAATCAGTTTTAGCGTCTCGCAAAGCCAAGCGTAACCCAAACACTAATGAATATTTTGACGTCAAATTTCACACAGATGTAAAGGACAGTACCAGCAACCTAAAAATAAAAAAAAATAATAATTATAATAAAAAAATCCATACGTCCCGGGAATTTTAAATTCAAAATTGGTCTTACTTTTTGGACACAGCAGTTTATGCACCTATAGGTGTAAAGATGTATACTTTAATATATATATTTCCAGTAAGCGTGATTATGTGTGCGCCTTCAATTACAAATGCATATGTATGTGTAAGTGTTTGTCTGTGTATGTATGCTCATGTGTATGTACTTGCGTACATATATGCTTGTATATGTGCCCCTTATGCTTGTATATGTGCCCCTTAGGGCTTCTGCACGTGTGTGCTTGTGTGTATGCATGTACATGCCGATGTGTGTACATGTATATAGATGAGTATGTATATTTGCTTGTATGCATGCATGTGCTTACGTATAAGTTTATCTATATAAATGTGTGCATGTTCTTAATTATGAGCTTGATTATATACATTTCAGGTATACAAACATATACATACATACATGCATGTTATACACATGCACATATGCATACATGTGTATATGAACAAACTTGCACATGTTTATGCTTATATATGCATGTTATACACGTGCACATGTTTATTCAGGAGAGATATCCAAATGGAGCGCAGCCGGTTACAATTACTGTCCATGTGCTACACAGTTTGACCGTTTCTTCCCAATATGTGTATATGTCTAACCTCCCTCCCTCCTCCCTTAAACTCCCCTTAGGGGTTGGGAACCTAACAAAGCAGAATTCCAGGTGTTGGAGGTAATTCTAGTACGAAGGAATTTGAGAGGCCTTGGGGAGCCAACGAAATTGAAGTTTACAAAAGAAATGGAAATTTATCAAAAATAAAATAGCTTCTGGATTGCATTAGTAATGAATAAACATTACATTATTTCGCTTATCATTAAAAATATATAAATATTAAAATAAATAAATAAGATCATATAAATGTTAGTATAGATAAAGTTTTTAAAACAAGGATTGCTGGATGAGTTCTTGTAAGTTAAATATCACTTTACAATTAATTAATTTTAATATTAAATTAAAGTAATCGCAAATTAATTAATCTCCCTTTATTCACAGGTGTATGCATGTGCACAGGCATACATGTATACTTGTAAACACAAACATGCACATAGATACTGACATGCATACAAATGCTTTTGCATACATACGTAAGTAAATATACACTTGTTGCTGAGGGTGCACACATAATCATTCTTGCTAAAAAAAAATACTAATTAACGTATATATATTTACGCTTATACCTTTA
Organism: Caerostris extrusa; assembly: GCA_021605095.1. Lineage (NCBI taxonomy): Eukaryota > Metazoa > Arthropoda > Arachnida > Araneae > Araneidae > Caerostris > Caerostris extrusa. The sequence goes on from BPLR01002448.1 coordinate 6,362, forward strand.
ACCATACCATTACATCAGTACTCATAGAGAAATACATATTTAGACGTACATATGCATACACGTCGTTATAAATATACATATAATACAAGTGTAATCCTAATTTTTAAGAAAGTTGATTTGCTTTTCAAAAAGATTAATTTGGTTTGTAAAAAGATGAATTTGAAATGCTAATCTTTTGTTTTAAATTTTAAATCTCATATTAATTTTTTTATTGCTGAATATATATATATATATATATATATATATATATATATTATGTATATTATTCAGAAACATAAAATTATAACTTTCGTAAATATACATTTACAAATATTGAAATGAATTTTCTTTTTAAATGTATACATGTAAAAAAATTTTTTTTTTACACAATGCCTTAGCTGTGCACGACTAACGTCATCTGTGCCTCGTGTTCATCAAAGTAAACAAAAAAGATTAAATGTGGGTACATATAGACTGGGCATATGTGCACAAGGTAACAGCTGAATAGGAATTGCATGTTTCTCATTGCTGGAGGTCGTATCTCGAGGTCATAATGTGAGACGATAAATGTTCAAATTTAAAGCGGCTATTTATCTTTTAGGGATGTCTTGTATTTGTGTTGAATTATGAGATGTAATTTAGAAATTTTAAATGTATTGCGTCGTAGATTAATAATGTTTAAAAATGCAGTTTTATGTATAGCGCCGCTGAAAAAGATTTTGTTAACTTTTTTTAGCGCAGGGGGTGGCCAATCCGCAGCCTGCCTTGAACATTTTTCCGGCCCGTGAGATGTATCACACTTTTACAAAATTTATTGATCTTATAATGGCCCAAGTGGTGAAATCGAATGCATTAAAAAATACATTATATGTGCATCCATATATTTAAAAATTAACTGTCGAAATGATGAGAAAAATTAATTCTTGCGAATATATGACAGATATTGCCTGTTTTATTTATGAGTTTATAGTTATGAGTTCGCAGAATAATTAATTTATATTCTGCGAACTCATGATGCACTAGTATGGATTTGCAAAAGTTAAATGAAATAGTGATCGCACTAGTAAATAAATATTTTTTAATAATTTCATTTTTTTTTTATTTCGTTTATATTTTTTATATTTCATTTTTAGTGTTACATATTACTTCTACAATGTGCGTTTAGTAAATATTATTATTATATTAACTATGTTACATAATATTGCGTTTACATGTAAGAATAATAGTAAACACAATAATAATAACTCATTATGCTTCAATTTTCATTTTATGTTCAACTATAGAATTCCAAATAATTTTATAAAAAAAAAGCTCTTAAATAAAATAAAAAAAAAAAAAAAAAATATTTCAAAGTGGTCAAGGACACAAAAAAATCCGTTCCTCAAAACAATAGACAAATATTTTATGGGTAATGATAAATTGATTATATATATATATATATATAGGTTCATTCATGAATACTTGTACTCAAACATATCTCCCAAAATATCATGGAATTAATACGCCTTTTTTATTTAAGTTTTAGAGTTTCATATCTTCTTATTTTTACAACTATTATCATGTACTAGAATTTAAGTAATTCTTTTTTTTCAGGTTGGGAACTGCCCTCTGATTCAACTCTTCTCTCCTTACACCTTAGATCAGTATTTTTGTGTCTAGTGAGAATAATTTTCTGGAACTGCCTATAGAGGTAAATCGGTTTATAAATATTTACTTTCCAATGGTCATTTGATAGAACAATAAGAGATTATAAGGCTAATATATATATATATATATATATATATATATATAAAGGCCGAAATGAAATTATTGAAATGAAAATGATATTAAGCTGAAATGAAAGATTGAAAGCTTGAATTGAAAAATAGTTGAGCTGAATTGATTAAGCTGTAATTCCAATTAGAAGTTATAGAAATTGAATTAAAAAATTTTATTTATAAATCTGCTTAGAAATGAAAAAACAATAAGATATCCAATCAAAGACGAATAAGATGAATCATTCATCCAATAAGATCATTCTTCTACCCATTTTTTGATTGGATATCGTTCTACAGCATGAGATTTTAGTATCCAATGAAACTCTTCCCAAACGAAAAGAAAGGCTGCATAATATATTTTTGAAAATTATAAAAAAAAAATGATATTATGTAAAAGGTAAATCGGTGATAAATCTTAACAAAATGAAATTTTCTAAATAAGAATGTAATTAAAAAGTCTATTGTTACCCAAAACTATTTTATGTAAAAATGTTAGTTTCCGTCAATTAAAACATTTGTTTAAAAGCGTAAAAAACTGTAAATTCTTAACACTCTTTAAATTTATTTTTATACAATTTTATATATATTTTATATTAATATTTTAGTTAGAATTTGGGAATGGAAATTGGATGCATAAATATCAAATTTAAGTTATTTAATAACGAATATATAAATCATATTTTTTTTTTTTTTTTTTTTTTGTGGTTGGGATGTGAAAATTTTATGGTAAATGAGATTTAAAAATTTTATTTTTATATCGTTCAAAATTATTAAATAACAAATATATAAATTATATTTTTTGTGGTTGTGATAGGAAAATTTAAATATATATATATATATATATATATATATACACTCAAGAGCAAAACATTATGACCTCCCCTACATTTTGCAATGAACTCGTCTGGATGACGTGGAAGGCACATGATCAGGTGGAAGTGGTGTTTAACTGCTGCGGGAGAGTCTGAAGAATCACTCTTTCACTTCTGTGTGTGATGAGAAAGGCTGCGGATCTAAGCGACTTTGATAGAGGGCAGATTGTAATGGTTCGAAGGCTCGGAACAAATATTTCCGATACTGCACGACTCGTGGGTTGTTCGCGATCTACAGTTGTTAGTACTTATGCAAAGTGAATGAATGACGGTGAAACCAGCGGTAGACGACATGGTGTTGGACGTCCACATGCTATCAAAAGAAAAAGGTCGTCGGAGATTGTCTCGCATGGTGAAGCAAAACCAGAGCCAGACAGTGGCTCTGCTGACAGCCCAATACAATGCAGGGCCATGTAGAATAGTATCGGAGCACACTGTTCAGCGGACACTGTTGGATATGGGGCTACGCAGCAAACGTCCCACTCGTGTGCCTTTGCTGACCAAGCGTCATCCAAACTGCGCCTGCGCTGGGCCCGGGAACATCGTGACTGGCCCATGGATCAGTGTGAAGAGTTGCCTGGTCAGATGAATCACGGTTTGTCATTCATCACGCTGATGGCCATGTCAGGATACACCGTCTTCCAGACGAATAGTTGCACCTCAATGTACAATAGGTCATACACAGGCCGGTGGTGGCGGTATTATGCTTTCGGGGACGTTCTCTTGGGCGTCTCTGGAACCCGGGGTTGTGGTAGAGCAGACTATGAATGCTACAGGGTATCTGAACATCATTGCGGACCAATTGCATCCTTACATGGCTTCTGTTTTTCCAGCTGGAAATGGAATGTTCCAACAGGACAACGCCCCTTGTCACAAGGCTAAAATTGTGTTGGAGTGGTTCCAGGAACATGATGCTGAATTCCAGTTAATGTCACCGCCTAACTCACCGGATTGCAATCCGATAGAACACATTTTTGATGTCCTGGGACGACAGCTCAGAGTTCAAAGACCACCAATTCGCAATATCTCAGATTTGCGTGAGCGTTGCTTAAACATCAGGTACAATCTGTCTCCGGCCATCTACCAAGGACTTGTGGCATCCATGCCAAGGGCGGGTTGAAGCTGTGTTTCGCGCCAAAGGTGGGCCAACTCGTTTTGACAGGTGGTCATAATGTTTTGGCTCTTGAGTGTATATATAAATTCAAAATATGAAGAGATTTAAAAAATTTTATTTTTACATCGCCCAAAATTATTTTGTTTTGGGGAAAAGAGAGAGAGAGAGAAAAAAAAATCTTTTTTTTTTTTTTTTTAAGTATTATTATTTTAAATGCTATAGACTTTTAAAAATTTAATATAGTAAAATTTAATATATAAAATTCAATATCTAATTGAATTGCATATCAGAATGTCAAAACTAGCTCCTAGAAATGCAGTCTTGAAATGGTTTTTATTTAATAGGGGAAAAAAACAGGAATATATTAACCTGTACTTGCCGAATATAATTAAAAATACAGTAATGATTATGTATAACAGTGTAATAATTGTCACTTTGAAAAATGTTGCTACTGTTGATTAAGTGCCAAATATCAAATACTTAAAATGGTTGTCAATTCAACTTGGGATGTTAGTACAATGTTGCAGAACTTGGCCTGTCTTCACTAAAGTCCTGCTTTAACTAAATCCATCCTTTAATTTGCAATCTTTGGTCGGTAAATGCGTGGTAAAAAAAATTGACTAAGAATATTCAGAACACAATACATCTTAACTCCTGGGTGGGGTAAGCAAAATCGTCTGATTAACCACTCTGTTGATTACTTATACCTTCTATTTGTGACTTTTTTTCTGTGTAGGAGAGATTAATATTTATTTATTATTTAATTCTAACCATTTATATGATTTCATAAATAAACGATAGTGTGGTGGAATAAAATATGTGTATAAATTAAGTTACTTTCAGATTTTCTGCGAAATAAATCTGAAATTATTTCTAAATGTCTTTTTTTTTTTTTTTTTTTTTGTTCACGTTTTGTACACTTGCTTAAAAGAAATTTTTAAATAGCTTTCTCTTTAAAATAGGGTTCGTTTTCTCCATGCTGAGAGGAAATTGAGTGTAGCATGGGGTACATGAAATAAAACGATAAAAATAATGTATCTGGTTAAGGTCTTAAATTATGTTAGTAAATATGACCCAGCATTGCCTGGATATACGATAAATAACACGTTTAAATTTTAATAAGGTTTGCTGGGAAAAAAAAAAAAATAAAGGAAAATTATTTGTTACTTTTAAAACAGGCCATGCACAGACCACGGCTTGGCTCGTCATATGTGAATTTTATATATATATATATATATATATTAATGCTATTTTTAAAGGATTAAATCAAGAGAAGGATTATTTATATAGGTTGATTTTAATTAAAAAGCCCCCTTTCAAAATTCTGTAAAAAAAACCAGTCATCACAATGAGTTCCAATTTGAACCGAAGATACTTGAAGAAGAAGGAAACGGTACGGCATCAAAAACAGTTCAATTTAATGATGAAATAGAATTTGATGTGTCGTTTGTTTTGTTCAAGGCACAGATTTCAGCACACATAGCTTTATTCTCAAGCTCATAAATAACACCACAATTAAAGATATACATATAAGATTTGTGGAAAGATTCCACTTCTAGCTCTCGGGATGAGAGATTGTGTCTAATGGCAGTGGCAGTTGCGCTGTACGTCCTCTCGGGTGAGAGTCTCGATGCCAACTGATCATATCTTCGGTGTTCTTGCAGTGCGTAAGAGGAGACATGGTTGCGTAGGTGGAAACACAGTTACATATTTAAAAAAAAAGTCGTTTTCGAATTCGAAATCTACATCTCAATCTGCACACGGATGGCATGGCCGTTATTATTCGGTCAAATAATTTTAACAAATTACGTTCTTCAAAACTACATCCATGATCTATGATTTATTAGGGGGAAAATAAAAATTAATCAAAAGACAAAAACTGTGCTGTGCATTAGACAACGCCTCCTATCCCTCAAGTTACAATCGAATCATCAATTTATCTAACCTGTCCAAATAGGTGTGATATGAGATATAAAACTAACCCATTTGCATTACATTTTACATATTTCGAAAAAAAAATTTGACTTATGTTACCTTACAGTTTAACCTCTTAAAAGATTACTACATCTTTTATAAATGAAATACTAATTTATATGTATTATATGCAAAATATTTCTCAAAAGGATAACAGCCGTGCTGCTTATTTTACTACCATGGATTATCCAGGATAAAGTATTTTAGCGATTTTTTTTTTTTTCTCCAGGATTAAAATATCCATTTATTACGAATTTTGGGTTGTTGAATGTGATAATGAAAATTTGAAATTGACTTCTATTCCTAAACTATTTGTAACGTAACGATATGAATATTCAATATGAAACAATGTGTTGACAAACGAATGCATCTGTATGTTTTAGGGTCACTTGGATTGTCGTTTAAGCATTTTCTTGGATTCATCATTGAAAGTTGAACAGAACTGCCGACATTGTAGGGCAACATCTTCCCCGATATCTTTTCTCTGTTTTCGCAATGACCTGGTAAAAACACTCATTTGTCTTCATCGATAACCTAATCACAGCTATCATCATCATTCATCGCTATCTTTCAGAAAAAAATTCAAATGACACTGCAGGAAGTTCATTTTTAAAGACATAGTGCAACTTAGTTTCTTGTATGCTAACATGTTCATCACTAATTTCTTGTAAATTTTTTTTTTTTGGGGGCTTCATATTTCTCAAGAAATTTGTTGACACAAGGCGAAAAGGATTGCAAGTTTCGTACTCATCTTGCTGAAACAAGCTATAAAATTTGCATCTTTAATTAGTCCTTAGATCCTTACGGATGTCATAACATCACACAATCGGAATTTGAGTTGGTAATTTCCTAATTCAGAGTACAATATTTGAATGCCCTTTTCAACATGACCAGAAATGTTTTTCTGGACAAGATTATAGACTAGATCAGCTAAAATATAAGGAGAAGCTTATTGAATTTCAAGCCACCATCAAGAAAATAAAGGGTGAGATGGAATCTTTCGGTAAATGCCCTACTCATTATAGTAATACTAAAGTACTTCTACTCTTAAATTTCGAAATCTGATAAACGGTATGCAGAGTCAATAATTAAACCAGTGAATATTCGATTTAATTAAAATAACTCATTTCAAATGCCAAATAAAGGACATGCCATAAGATCTCCTTCTTCATTTGAAAAATCCTTTCAAATTCTATTCAAAACAAATTTGATAATACATCTGAAGATACTTCCAACAAGGATGAATCTATCCCAGTTCAAAATAATATTTGGCCAACCCTGCTAACTACAACATAGCTCATCAAAATAGTCATAATATTCATAAAAAAATTTTCCGTCAATCAATAATGTCTTAGCAAAGGATTATATTAAAATATTTATCGAATCAGAAGAAGCGCACCGAAAAATAACTAATTACCTTTTTGAGAATAAATTTGAATTATACTTAATTACGCCCCAGTAGGTACAGACAAAAACACTTTTGAAGCAAAACTAGTTGAACAAACTTTCAGAGTCAAATTTCAAGTGGTTCAACGAAGAAGAAACGCAACTAAAGACTCAGTCCTTATCTTTTTAATTCAATTAAAAAAGATAGGGACTGAGTCTTAAAAAGAAAAAAATGTTGAAGAAATTTATAAACTTAACAATGTTTTACCGAAGTATTACCATTAAAAATTTCACAAGGAAAAGTATAACTATACATTGCTATAATTGTAATTTTTCCATCGTTCAGTAGCAACTGTAATAGACTAGCTAGATGTCTTAAGTATGACAAAAATCATAGTACCGGGGGATGTACGATTAAGGAAAAGAATATTGAACCAAAATGCATCAAATGTGCAGCAAAAGGATAAGTAGCCTTGTGGAGAGGCTGACATAAGTTGCCTACTACTGAGAGAGCTGTCATAAGTAAGAACAATTTAGAAGAGGACAGAATACATGAAACGGAGCATACCAAAATTCAACTGTTTTTAAAAGCAATTACATTACTCCCTCAAAAGCCTTTGCACAAATGTAATCTCGCCCATTGATAATGAAGATCCCATCAACCAGCAAACTCCGAAATCTGAACTAACTCATCTGACCTTTTTGCTCCACTGGCTCTACTAAAAGAACTCGCCATTATTATGAAGTTCTTCCCTAAGCTCATGGAAACTCTACCCAAGATTAAAAATTCCACCAAAGCCATAGATAAATTAGCACTTCTGACTGAAGATATTTCTGATATAGTTAACGACCCATAATGCTGAGATACTATAATTCTCTTAATATTATTTTTATTAGAATCATCATGCATAAATGAAATAAATATACACTTACTATCCTTAAGAATCACATTTACAAAGTATCCTTATAATCACATTTTTTCTATATCTTTGTGAGTGATGCTTGGCACGATAATAATTTTATGCATGAAGAGTTCGAATCATCTCCTTTTGGAAAATATAATCACCTCCGTTAGACTCATCTGATTGACTTGACAAGTTAAATAAAAATTTCAATCAAAGTAAATGTAAAAATAAAGTAAATTATCAAAGTAAATGTTTTTGTAAATTAATAAAATATAATACTATCCATGCTGACAGTGCGCGTTATTAAATTCAAAAATGTCTACTGTTATTATTTCATCTTAAAAATAACTGCAGGAAATATCATTCTTTGATTACAAAGTATAGTATACAGGGTGTTCGTAAACTGTTTTACAAAATTCTTCTTCTTCTACTTCATTGGCGCAACAGCCCCATGGTAGGCCAAGGCCGTCTGCCTATTTTGCTGATTTTGAGACACGATTGCACTCACCTAAATGGCCAATATTTGTTATGGAATCTAGGGTCGTCTTCCTTTCTTGTTATTAAGAACACTTCCAACTAGCACACGCCATCACTCCTGACAATAATTCATCTGCTCGGATTATGTAATGGCATTATGAGAGCCACATTGATCATCTACTTTGAGAGTGTTTATATAAATATATAAGGACTGTCGAATTTATGATTCTATTAACTTTTCTCTCTGTTGAAAGAACTGCTACGTGGACATAAAAACATAACACTTTTGAATAAATGGTCAACTGATGTTTTGGGTACTTCTCTTTTCCATTGTGCAAAGAACTGCCTCTTAAATGTGTGTGTATATCTAATATATAAAATTCTCGTGTCACGATGTTTGTTGCCAAACTCCTCGAAACGGCTTGACCGATTCTTATGAAAATTTTGTGCATATTTGGTGGGTCTGCGAATCGGTCGTAATCTATTTTTTTAAACCCCTAAGTGATAAGGGTGGTCCACCCCTAAATATTTTTAAAAATTTCTTTCGTAAAACAATGTAGTTTTTTTTTAATTTCTTAGTCATGACATTACAGCACGTGTGCTTAAACAAAAATTAAAGTCTTTAATCGGCTTCATTTTTTTTTTTTTATTTAATTAAGTGATCTTATATAAATCAACACGTGTTGTGAACTGGCGCCAAAACGGCCGTTGCTTTACCTGTATATATTATAGGCAACGTTTTTGTGGGAATAGTTTTAATTTAAAAGAAATATTTACGTGTTAAATAAATATATGTGTGTTATCATTGTTAAAGGTAAGTCAAACAATAAGAAAACGAATACTGTTATATGTTTGCACGTGTAGCGTGTTAATGTCTTAAGTTGTCTTAAGTTAATATTTTGTTAAGTTATATTCTTTGCACGTGTAGCATTAAATTATGTTAATGTTTAGTTAAGCAAAATTGGCAACTTTTTATTATTGTTCTAAGAAAAATAAAGATGGCTGTTATTGCGTTTTAACTTACAGGTGTAATTGTGTTGTAATTTACTTTATTGTGGCGAATCTGGGATTCCAGTAAAGTAAGTGTTATTTGCAATTCCAAGCATAAGATTATCGGAAGCAGAAACTTATAACGACAAACTATTTGGCGACAAACTGTTACTCTCCTTTCAGGTGATTTCAGGCAAACACTTCCTGTCATTCAACGTTCAACGTACGCTGATGAGATCAACGCTTGCTTAAAATCATCGTCACTGTGGCGTAATGTTGAAAAATGACAACTAAAAGTAAACATGCGCGTTCAAACGCTTCAAGATCCATCCGCTGAAACATTCTCAAAGCAACTGTTAGATAATGGCGATGAAAAATTGCTGTACATGAAAATACTGGATGCATAAAATTTCCGATAGATTTCTGCACAATCATCGACTCGCAAAATAATCTCATCGACCACATATTTCCAGATGTATGCACACAATTCAAAAATCTTGATTGGTTGGCAGAAAGAGCAATTTTGGCAGCAAAAAATGTGGACGTCAATGGTTTAAATTCCAAGATACAACAGTTGTTGCCAGGGAACATGGTGTCATACAAATCTATCGATACAGTTTGCGATGCCAATGAAGCTGTAAATTATCCAATTGAGTTTTTGAATTCATTGGATTTGCCAGGCATGCCACCGCATCATTTACAATTAAAGGTTGGATTTCCGGTTATTTTGATTCGTAATTTCAACCCACCACGGCTGTTCAATGGAACACGATTAGTCATTAAAAAATTAATGAAAAACGTTAGCGAAGCCATCATTTTGAATGGCAAGTTCGAGGCGAAAATATATTGCTGCCACGAATCCCTATGATTCCCACAGATGTGCCAATTGAATTCAAACGTATTCAATTTCAATTAGATTGGCATTCGCAATGACAATCAATAAGTCTGAGCCAAACGATGTCTGTTTCTGGCTTAGATTTGGGCACACCGTGTTTTCCCACGGACAACTATACGTGGCATGTTCGCGTGTGGGTAAACCGTCCAGTTTGTTTGTGTCGGCTAAAGACGGACTAACCAAAAATATTGTACACTCCCATTGCACTTAGAGATTAATGTTGATTATTTTTTAATTGCCATAATTAGTAGTAAATATGTAAATAACTATTTTTGATGTATATACAGCTATTATTAAAATGTAATTTAAAATACATTTGTTAATTTAAAAAAGTATAAAGGATGAAATAAATAAATGGTTAGTGTATTATCATTTTATACGCCGTCATTGTCTGCAACGTTCCATTCCTCTTCAATTCATAACCACATTTCCCACACTTATAGTAAGTTATTTTTTTTTTTTTTTATTTAACTAAAAAAAATATTTTATAGAAATAATGTATATGGCAAAACAACGTTTGCCGGGTCAATATATATATATATATATATATATATATATATATATAAACATTAAAAAAAAAAACTTGGCGTTCTTAAATAAACTGTGCAATTCTATTATTACTATTGATAGAAATATCACATGGATATAAAATCCTCACTTTGGATATAAAACGCTTTTCTGAATCTCAAAATAAAAGGCGACTCCATGTTCCATACTAAATATTGCCATGGTAATTTACGAACCCTGTGTAAATTCGATTTTACGAAATTAAAAACGAATCTTAATAAATTTATTTTTCAATATCGTGTTTACAATCATTTTATTTATTAAAAAATTTTTTTTTTTTTATTTGAGTTCTCTAGTAATACATAACTGCCAACTTTTTTTTTAATATACATCATTACCATTTCAATTACTTTAATGGGTGATGTTGTCGTCAAAACCACTGACACATGTTCTCTTATACAAGCGGACTGTATCACATTCACACTAAACACAATAAGTAATCACAATGAAAACTTAACAACGTTTTATTTACATGACAGTCACAGCTACTCGCAGCCGTGCTGTTCACTCTTGCCTCTCTGGCATTACACTGACTCAGACTCGGACTTATGCGCACGCAGGCGCATGTACACACACTTTTTCGCCGCTGGGGTATCCTTCCGCGTAGGCGCGAACATACGTCCGGCGTTGACATGTTCACATTCAACTATTTAAGAATTCAAATATTCTCAAATTATACACTGATCACACAAAAAATACACAATAAAAAATACATTTTCCTAAAATTATTCACACAATAAGCAGATCACAAAAAAAATACACAATATAAAAATTAATTTTCCTCATTAACACTAGGCAAATGTACGATATTAACTACTGGCCTTTTATATGTTATGGCCTTACTATACACTTCTGCAGGCTTACCTCTTCTAGCTATAAATCTTTTAAGGCTTGCTAAAAATGCTGCAGTAGTTAAATCATTTACAATTTCAAAATGTAAGCATTTTGTAGAAACATACATATATACACACAAATATCTTTTTTTACCTGTTTACTTCGTCCAGTGAAATTTTTGATTTCAAATGAACCACAAAAGTCAACACTTACCCGATTAAACACACGAGTAGGGAGTCACTCTGGCAGCTGGTAGTTATCCTATAATTTGATTGGAACCTTTTGAATTTATTTTTTTACAAATTATGCAATTAAAAATTATCTTTCGAACAGTATTTCTACCTCTTACAATCCAAAATCTATTTCGTGTAAAAGATAGGGTTGTTTCAGCACCTGCATGAAAATATTAAGTATGATAATGATTAATAACAATAAAAGTAAAATTATGTTTAGCAGGAATAATTAGTGGACATTTTTGATTATAGAGTAAGTTAGAGTTCTTGAGTCGTCCACCCACTCTTAATAATCCATCATCATCTTGAAATGGACTCAAATTTAACAATTCACTATTGTTCGGGATAGAATTACCCTTCTCCAAGCTTTGAAGTTCTTTTATGAAAGCAGTTCTCTGAATGTTTTTAACAATACATACAAATGATTGTGAAAGTTCACTAGTTGTCAAAGTACCCAAAGTTCGATTTAATGGATTTCTTGTATTGTTGATAAATCTTTTACACCAGACGACGATTCTCTTGAGTTTTGTAAATGAAGAACAGTTATTAATAACATCTAAAGGCTCCACAATATTAGTCACGGCACACACTTGATTTGCTGCTGACAGCTTCAGCTCACTCGAAATCATATCCTCGTCCTTTGATGTAAGATCTCCATCCACAAGCCGCAACGAACCTCCAGGATACTCGTTGTTCACTAAAGATGGTGGTCCACTCCACCATAACTGCATGTAGACCACGGGAAATGATGTCGGCACTGTTCATTTCAGACGGCACAAAATTCCAGTCTTTGACATTTGTAAATTGCTGTATTTTTGATGACAATCATGTCGCGATCAGACACAAATGTTTTTAAGTAACATAGTCTTTCATTATCCAGGCTAGGATAATTTTCGAATCTGTCCAAAAAAAAGGTTTGAGACACATCAATTTTTAGAGGTGTTTTCACTTTGTGCACTAATTTGGATAGCAGCACAGAGCTCCAATCGAGGAATTGAAATGGTTTTGATCGGGGCAACTCGAGATTTGCTGGCAATTAATTTCACAAACACTTGTCCAGAAGCACTGCAAGATTTTAAATAAACTACTGCCCCATAGGCGACTTCACTAGCATCTGAGAAGCCATGAAGTTTGATGCATATCGGTTCACTGATACATATGCATCTTGGAATTTTAATATTGTTTATAGTTGTTAAAGCTATAAGAAATTCCTGCCATTCCTCAAGTTCTTTTAGGCAAATTATCATTCCAGTTCAGTTTGATTAGCCATAGTGTTTTTGCAAGAAAATTTTTTGCCTTTGTCACAATTGGGCCAAGATAAACCCAAAGGATCAAAAATCTTTGCTACGGTTGATAACACTGCACGCTTTGTAAATGAAATACCACAATCTACTTTCACTTTGAAGGAAAAACAATTTTTTTAGGTTGCCATATTATTCCTAATGTTTTTTTTTTTTCCTCTGGAGAAAAGGAGTAATCAGCCTCGTCACTCTCCGTCAGAAAATTTCCACTGCTGCACCACATGTAACTGCATTCCACCTCTGTCCAGAATTTCTGTTAACTCTTTAGTAAGTGTGAGAGCTTCCGTTTCAGTATTTGCGCCGGAAAGGACATCGTCCATATAAAAGTCCTCTGCCAATATAGGTGCCGATACCGGAAAGTTATCTTTCTCATCTATTGCTAATTGCTTAAGTGTGCGCATAGCTGAAAAGGAGCACTAACTGTTCCGTATGTGACAGTTGCGAGTTCGTATTCTTTAACTGGCTCATTAATTCCGTCTTTCCACAAAATACGCTGCAATTTTCTTTGACTGGGGGCAAATGTTTATGGTTCTATATATTTTTTTAATATTGGCCGAAAAACGAATAAATGTGCTTACGAAATCTAACCATAATTGAAAAAAGGCGTCTTGTATTATTTCTCCGTTATATTGTAAAGAATTAAGCGAATTTCCTTCTGTTGTAAGGGAAGACGCGTTAAACACGACACGAAGTTTTGTTTTTAATTTGTCGGGACGGTATACACCTAAGTGAGGTATACACTGAAGTGACAAAGTCATGGGATACCTCTTAATATCGCGTCGGCCCTCCTTTCGCCCGGCGAAGTGCAGCAACTCGACGTGGCATGGACTCAACAAGTCGTTGGAAGTCTTCTGCAGGAATATTGAGCCATGCTGTCTCGATAGACGTCCATAATTGTGAAAGCGTTGATGGTGCAGGATTTTGGGCACGAACAGACCTCAAGATGATGTCCCATAAATGCTCAATGGGATTAATGTCGAGCGATCTAGGTGGCCAGATCATTCGTTGGAATTGTCCAGAATGTTCTTCAAACCAATCGCGAGCAGTTGTGGCCCGGTGACATGGCGCATTGTCATCCATAAAAATCCCATCGTTGTTTGGGTACATGAAGTCCATGAATGGCTGCAAGTGATCTCCAAGTAGCTGAACATAAGCATTTCCAGTCAATGTTCGGTCCAGTCGCACCAGAGGACCAAGTCCATTCCATGAAAAACAGCCCCACCATTACGGAGCCACCACCAGCTTGAACAGTGCCTTGCTGACAGTTTGGGTGCATGGCTTCGTGGGGTCTGCGCCACACTCGAACTCTAACATCAGCTCTTACCAACTGAAATCGTGACTCATCTTACCAGGTCACGGTTTTTCCATTCATCTAGGGACCAACCGATATGCTCACGTGCCCACGAGAGTCGCTGCAAGCGATGTCGTTCTGTCAGTAAAGGCACTCGAGTCGGTCTTCTGCTGGAATAGCCCAAGAAAGCCAAATTTCTCCGCACAGTTCTAACAGACAAGTCCCTTGTACGTCCCACATTGATTTCTGTGGTTATTTGACGCAGTGTTGCTTGTCTGTTAGAATTTACGACTCTTTGCAGACGTCGCCGGTCTCGGTAGTTAAGTGCAGGCGGTCGACCACTGCGCTGTCCATGGTGGGATGTTATGCCTGAAATGTCATACTCTCGGCACACTCTTGACACAGTGGTTCTGGGAATGTTGAATTCCCTAACGATTTCGAAATGGCATGACCCATGCGTCTAGCTCCAACTAACATTCCGCGTTCAAAGTCTGTTAATTCCCGTCGTGCGGTCATCATCACGTCAAAACCTCTTCACATGAACAACTTGAACAGAAATGAAAGCTCTCCGAAAGCACTGCGCATTTATACCTGTTCTACGCGATACTACTGCCATCTGAAAATTTGCATATTGCTATCCCATGACTTTTGTCACTTCAGTGTATAATAAGTACCCTCAGTTTCTTCATTTTCTTTAATTTGATTCATGTGACCCATTTCTTCATATTCACTTAAAAATCTTTATATAATAATAAATAGTCAGGATCTTTTACTAATCGCCTCCATAAGGAATCTAACCTTTTCAGCGCAATATCTCTAGATTTTCCCAAACACTTAGGATCTTCTTTAAGGGGCATTTTAACTACATATTTCCTTTCGATATCTCTATAAAAATTATTTTTGTAATGCTCTTCACATATCCGAATTTCATTATTAGGAGGAATGTCCATTTCTATTTCCCAGAAAGATTTAACAGTTTTATCTAACTGCTCATAATTATCTCTAATTAATCCACAATGAATATTCTCATTTAAATCACAAGGGACACTCCCGGAAACAACATATCCGAAACACGAATTTTGTAAAACTAAGCCAGATTCAGGGGGATATATTTGTCCTGATTTCAAAAGGCTATAAAAAAAATCTCTGCGCCTAATAAAATATCAATTCTACCTGGAATGTTAAATTGTGGATCCGCTAACTCAATATTACTTAAATCATACATATTAACTTTTAATATTTTACTAGGAGTTACATTAGTAATTCTAGGAACAATTAAAAATTTCAACTCTCTTTCGTAGCTATTTGATTTATGTTTTAATTTAGCAGTAACTTGGGTTTTAATATTTAAAGATGCGTCATTTAATCTCGATACTGCTAGATTAGTTTTTTTCTTTCTTAAAAATTAAGTCTATCAGCACATTCTCTAGTTATAAAACAGGCCATTGAACCTTGATCTAAGAGCCCCTTACTTCATATGTATTTTCTGAATTATTACCTAAATAACATTTAGCTGTGCTCAATAGAACCGTTTTGAATCTACTTGACATAAAGCTCGTAGCTGCAAATAATTTATTACTATTTGGAGAAGTGCTTTCACCGGCGGGTATAAACTCTTGAGCTGTGGGGAAACGGGGTATTGGAACCGATTTCATTACGTTCTTTCTGATACAACTCATCGCGATTCTCTGCGCTTTTGCGCGGTTAGTGTAAACTTTTATGGTGTTTACGTTTACAAAAACAAGATACTTCCGATTTTCAATTAGACATTGAACAATTAATTTGTAAACAATTAAAACACATGGTTTTGTTTTACAAGCTCAACTCTCTCATTCACTGCCATTTTTAAATAATTAGGACAATTAAAAATATGGGGATTTTTAGTACATAAAATACAATTTGAATCTTTTAAGCCCGAAACAAACACTTTTGACACAATTTTACAATTTCTAAAATTAGTTTTACTTTTTTGTGCCTTCGTAAACTGACTTTCCACGCGATGCAACATAAATATCACATTCTTCAGCTAATTTTACTGGGGGAACCAACTATCTGCTTGTCTTATAGCTATGTGAGATGCGATTTCTCTATCTAACGTTTGAAATAACTTATCGGAAACTATTAATTGCTTTAATGTTTCAAAATCCCACACTTTCCTTAATTTTAAATAATATTCAAAATTAGTAGTTAAGCGCGACGCAAACTGCACATACGATTCATTTAAGCGCTCAGCTTTTCTAAAATTAACTAAACATGCTTGTGGTGAAGGCTCATACTCTCGCAACACAACTGACTTAATTGTCTCATAGTTTTTTATATCTTCATCACTTAAATAAGTTATTATATTAGAAGCTTTTTTTCTCCTAATAAATTTAACAGAATCTCAGCTTTATATATCTCAGGTACTTCTTGAATATTAAATGCGCGCTCTAAAGAATTAAAGAAAAAACTCCACCCCTTCCGGTCGAGTGGGGATTCTGACAGTTAAAGTTCTAACACTTTTTATTACTTGATCAATAGTATCTGGTTTGGCTTCACCTTCACACACTTCCGATTTACTTTCATTTTTAATTTTTGCGAGTTCTAATTCATTTTTAACTCGTTCTAATTTTATTTTTTCCAGATCTATTTGCCGTTGCTCCTCATTTTTACGATTGTCAATAATCGTATTGGCAATGTCTTTAATCATGTCTGGTCTATTTTTAAACACATCACTTTGTTCTATTGCATCATATAAATCTGAAATTGTTAATTTTTCAGATACTATTAAATTTATTTCTGTGGCAATGAGCCGCAAATCTTCCTTTTTGGCACCTTTAAACATGTTTGCACAAAATATTAAATATATGGATTTCCACTTACTTCTTTTTACGAAGTTTTTCTCTTGACTTATGTTATCCACAGGTTTGAGCCACTCTCCGGCTCTGCTAGGATCAAAATGTTCTCGTCAAAAGCACTGACACATGTTCTCTTATATAAGCGGACTATATCACATTCACACTAACACAATAAGTAATCACAATGAAAACTTAACGTTTTATTTACATGACAGTCACAGCCACTCGCAGCCGTGCTGTTCACTCTTGCCTCTCTGGCATTACACTGACTCAGACTTGGACTTATGCGCACGCAGGCGCATGTGTACACACACTTTTTCGCCGCTAGGGGTATCCTTCCGCGTAGGCGCGAACAGGTGATAACTCCTTTGTCTATCTTTTTGTTTTTTATTTATATACTTTTTGGAGCAATATTTTTCTTTTCGAGAACAATTTAAAATGGCATATTTATAAAAAATTTACAAGGTCATTTTCATGTTACCAAGATTAGATTCCCATTATGTTTCTTATTACAAAGTTTACAATTCGGCAATTTTTGCGTGCTAAATTATGAGGTATCAACATACCTCCGAATTTCTCCTTTGGAAAATATTAAATGTAATTTCTAACGCATTGAGAAAAGGAAATAATTAACATTAAGAATTATGAATGAATTTGTTAAAAATTCAATTTAAGCCGTGGGTAGTCATTATTTATTGATTTATTTTTTTTTAATTTACTGTGAAAAACGAGAATGGCTAGTTATGATCGTGTCTTTTTTCCGTGTAATGATTTAATGCATAATTCCGATTTCGTAGTTCCAGCTGCACAATTTCACCAACGTTTTCTGGGAACCAGTTGCATATAATTATACCTGTCTGTTGAAATGTTGCCACAGTTTTAGTGATTCGAGCTCATTTTATTTCAATTTTCAGATCGAGTTGTGCATGGTGAATTTTTTATTTTTTTCCATAACGTTATTATTACTTAATAGACGACACAGTGGAACATCGATCAATCATTCGTTTATTCGCATTCATTTTAATTCAGTTGGTCTTAGTGCGATTAATATTTTAAAAATGTAAATAAATCCCATTTATATTCCTCACAGCGAATAGTTGCCGTCTCCCTATTTAGGCATACTTAAGATTCCCAAATTTGTATCGCTCTACGCCTATCCAATTTTTGGCTTATATCTCCAGATTTTCATGCATATCGTCTAAAATTGTGAAAAGTTGTATTCATGCTAATGAAATTACTAAAAATGTAAACATAATTTTCGACTTTTATAACAATTTATGTGATTTAAAAAAATTTCGAAGTATTCACCTACTGTTTTAAATAATGTTCACCCGCTATTAAATAAAATAAAATAAATCTTGTCTTTGTTGAAAGTCAAATAAAAAAAAAAAAAAATTTGTATTATATATATTTATTGTATGCATCTATAGCAATATCAGTAGGTATGTCTTTTAATAAAATTCTGTGACCTACATTCATCAATGTCCTGTATCGATCGTTCCTTTTGAACGTTCCCAAGAGAAACAATGGATCAAAGTTCTATTGTATTATGCTACTTTAACGTTGTAAAAACATAAAATAAATATCGAGTATGTTAAATAGCATTCTTATGCTTAACACATAGTAAATCTTCTTTTATAAATTGATAGAAATTATTTATAATATAACAACGCTAAATTATATTTTCAATTATACACTCCTTAAATGAATAAATTAGGATAGCCATCAATATTTTATTACCAGAATACATATAGCGGAGCAGAATACCTATGCAACTAGCAAAAACTAAATATATATTTTTTTATTATAAGGATTATGATTTGCATTCTAATTTTATAACACTCATTTTTAAAATTATTTCTAACTGATGCAATTACAGTTTTATTTAAGTCTTTATAGTTAAAAAAGAATTTATAACTAATAATTGTATCTCATTATGGTTTTTTTTTTAACAAAGCCTGGAGCTTCTATCGAAAAATTTTTTAAAAAAGTTTTTCAAAATATCGTTTTATTTTACTCTATATTTATTTTTAAAATAAACGATACATTAGGGCTATTCATTTAAAAAAAAAAGATAAAAATTTAACACCAGACTTTATTTTTAATTAGAATATGGCTGAGACGTAGGCTAAACTGGAGCACAAAAGCAAAAATGATATATTTAAAAACACCTGCCACGACAGTGAGTCTGAAACACTAATTTATTTGTCCAATGTTTTGTTAGCTTTACGAAAACCACATGATTCAATTAACGTCTCTTCTGCTAATTTTAATAGAGCCTTCTTCATTTCCTACCATGTTCTTGAATAAATTAAAATGCTCACTTACGAATGATTATAGTTAATTTTTTTCCTTTATTGCATTTTCCTTTGTGCTTTGAAAAGAAATCGCTCATCAATTGATAATTATGTCTAAAATCGTATTTTTTTCCGTAATTGAGATTAATGTAAAAACAAGTAATATAAAAAAAAAAAATTTCCAAGACTACCATTCCAAGATGAATCCGAATTTAAATTGATTTGAGCAAGATTGTTGTCGTTTAGAAATTCCCATATTTTCTTGGCTTTATGAAGATATATCGAGTCATTTTGGTAAGTCATTTATCAGTTTGTTAGTTCATCTCATCATTTTTCAGTTCAAAATCATTAGTCATTTCGGTTCAAAGCCATTTTGTTAAGTCGCATCCACACTGAATCTCTTGTAGACTCGTTCCGAGTGACTCTGAGCGTGACGTAACGAGCAGTCACGTGATGACGTTCAGAAAACGAAAATGTCTGACTCGGTCGCATGAATGCTGCTTGATAGGGCATCGTTAATGGTTTATTAAAGAATTGGTTAGAAAAAAAAAAAAATTGCTGGTGGATCACAAAAATTGCTGGCGAAACAATCTAATCAGATTGATGATAGTCTCAAAATTCGGACATTTTAAAAATTTCGTCCTTAATAACATTTCGTTCATCTTATTTTCAGCAATTGTTGAAACTGATTGGCCCAGTAGCACATAATAACTATGCAATACATTTTCAAAAACATACATTAAGCACAAATAAATTTGAATAAAAAATTCTCACTTATGAATTAAGATGTAGGGGCCTGATGGCCGAGTGAGTAGCGTTCGGTGCCACAGGTTTCGGGTTCGAGTCTCAGCGCCATGAATGGGATAAACAATTTCAAATTAAAAGTTACTTGCTATTTAAATGTGTTTTATTTACCTTACTAGAAATAAAATTTTCATGCACAGTTGCTAACATAATGCTGCACTTTGACGCGAAATTAATTGCATTACAACGGAAACTGTTCCACATCTTAACATCTTAGTGGCTAGCGTTCTGGCGCTCGGTGCCACAGACTTCCGGTTCGAGTCACGGCAGTGCCATGGATGTTTTAGTGGTTCGGAATCCACTTTAAACCGTAGGTCTAATATGATCGTAGAGTGTTGTGGGGTAGTGTTACTTCTAGCTACACGTCCGTAGCATATCTTTTAGCTACACGTGCTCTCTGGGTAGTACTAAATGAGTAACAGCAGTGAATGTGCAGTTTGCAGCAGTTTGATGTTAGTGAAAGTTTCATACATGAGTGGAAGAAAAACGAATTGGCAATCATTAATATGCCAAGGAATAAATGTGTTCTACGTAAAAGTGTAACGAAATAGTCTATCCTGGAAGAAAATGTTGCGAACTTTGTCCTAGAAAATCGCCAGAATGGATTAATTGTAACAAGAAACAACATATGTTTAATTGTCTTCAAGTGGACAAAACAGAATGCGAATGAAAATTTTAAAGCAGATTTGAGTTGGTGCAGACGATGTATGACACGGAATAATTTAGTTTTGCGAGAAAAAGAAAAGTTTCACAAATGATTCCTTGGACAGTGCCCTGATGGCCAACCGGCTAGCGCTCTGGCCGTTGGTACCGAAGTCTTCAGGTTCGAATCCTGGCACTGGCACGGATGTTTGGGGATGTTTGTGGGAATCCAAGTTAAATTGTAGTTCCTGGTCCGTTTAGTCTAAAGTGTGCACAAGATGACCGTAGAGCGACAAACCAAACTAATGATTTGGACAACAAAGTAGTAAGTTTTCAGAAGTATGTCATTGATCCACGAAAGCAAAAAGTTACTGTCACATATTAGAAATATGGAAGAAATTCTAGTAATGTTTGATATCATAAGAAACAAAACAAATGATGTGAAAGGAGAAAAAAACAGTTTAGTAGTGCTGTCCTGCTTAGCGGACGGTACAAAATTAAAACCCATGGTTATTTTTAAAAGAAAAACGATGCCGAAATCCAATTTCCAGACGGGTGATTTTCATGGCCACGAGAAAGGATGGATGGACGAAAATGGTGTGAAATTGTGGATAAGAAATGTTTGGCAAAAGCGTCCAGGTGCCTTAAAGAATCCAGGAAGTTTTTAGTTTGGGACATGTTCAGATCCCATGTAACGGATATGAAGAAATTGCTGAACCGAGTGCTACACAGACATGGCAGTTATTCTAGGCGGATTAACGTATGTATGCAACAGATGTATGGATCATAAACCCTTCAAAGCAAATTTAAAACGACTGTTTAATATGTGGATGTTAGAAGGTGAAAAACATTTACAAAAGAAGGCCAAAATTTTATAGCAGTCTAGAAATAATATGTGAGTGAATAATAAAAACTATTGAATGAAATTAAACCCGACATAATTCAAAAGTCATTTAAAAAATGTTGTACATCTAACACAGGAATATAATTATGTATGTGCTTGAAGATATAACGGAAGATGAACTTTCCATGTTATCCAATAATGAAAATTCATAAAGTATGCAATTTCTTTTATATAAGCAATATTAAGATATATGTAAAAATTCATTTTTCTATGTTCATCTTATTTTATTTTATTTAAAACTATCGTTTTTATAACCAGCGTAAAAACGCAAACCTGTAAATTTCGATCTTCTTTTTTTTTTTTTTGGTTAGAATTACGCTTTATACGCCGACAGAATATATGGCGGAATATATACCATTATATAATATATGTTACATTCAAAAAAAAAGTAAAAATAATGCAATATACTTATCCAGTTTAATTCAAAACAGGAAAACACTATAATTTCACTTTGTAAATAAATATGAAAAACAAACAGACAAAAAAATGACTGATCTCCAGCTACGCTTCATTTTTTTGAATAGTAATACGGATACTCAATATCTCTTTAGAGTAATATAATGGTCAGTTAATTGTAAGATTCGCCGCATTCAAAACGCTCGCCTGAATAAAGGCTGATCGAAAATAACGTCCAAATTGATGACGAAAATGCTTCTGAAGCTCAACCAAAAATCGACCGACTCTATCTGGAGTTTAGAAACGTTCGCGTTCGTCAACATTGCAACAAACCGGTGTCCGTCGATAGGTCAATTGGCAGAGCAATGGACTGCAGTGACGTATTGCTGATATCCATAGGTCGCCGGTTCGCCTCGACGGAATTTTTTTTTTTTTTTTTTTTATAAATTTCCATTTTCAACAACAAAATGATGGGGCCGAATGGCTGCTGCTCTGGCTTTCGTTCGGTACCACAGGTATCGGGTTCAAATCCCGGCGTTGCCATGGGTGTTTGTAGTGGTTCGGAATCCACTTTAAACCATAGGTCCCGGTCCTAATAGGATCGTAGAGCGTTGCGGGGGCATTGTTACGTCCGTGTCCGGGGCTTATCTTCAAGTTACACGCGCCCCTGGGTAGTGCAAAGTGAGTAACGTCGGTGCAGCCCTTATTGCATAAAAGATCACTGTCTATTTGCCAGCTGCATTAGAAGGAAAAAAATAATGATCGGCTGACCTCAGACCTCCATAAGATCCCTGGATCCTCCTTCCTCCATTATCTACGTTTGCTTGTTCATATTGTTCATGAACCAGCTGAAGCTGTCAAACTGGCATGAATCCCCTTTTGTCAACAACTCTAATCGTTTTATGACTACATTCCCGACAGCGTTCCCACGTTCAGTCCCCCCTCACTTTTTCTCTTGCAATTTCCCAGTTTCACCGTCGCCCACTGGCTTTGTTAATGACATTTTTTTCTCCAGTTCTTCTGATTTTATAATTGAAGTAGGCTCATTCTAAATTTACCAAAATTTTTAAATGATACTTTAATTTACTATTCGCAACTGTGTAGATGTGCTCTAATAAGAACAAGAACACCAGCCTTATTCAATCTCGCTGCAACAAACCGGTTTAAAAGCTTTTCGCAAAAACCGTTCGCCCCTCACTCCTTCAAATCTGGACGGGGCTTTAGATGCGAATGGAAAAGGCATAAAATTGGAAAGTTAAATTTTAAACAATATTTGTTGGTTTGTTTGTTTGTTACTTTAGCTGAATAATTATAGTATAGGGAATAGGGAATAATTATAGTATAGGCCTGAATGGCCGAGTGGCTGGCGCTCGGTACCACAGGTTTAGGGTTCGAGTCCCGGTGGTACCATGGATGTTTGTAGTGGTTCGGAATCCACTTTAAACCATAGGTCCCGTCCTAATAGGATCGTAGAGCGTTGCGGGGGCATTGTTACTCCACGTCCGTATCTTCAAGTTTACGCGCCCCTGGGTAATGCAAAGTGAGTAACGCCTGTGCAGCGCTTGCCTTAAGGCATCCAAGACCAAGCTGTCTAAGTGTTTGCCAGATGCATTAGAACGAAAAAAAAATAATAATAATTATAGTATATTCTTTTAAATACTGCGCTTACTTTATGAACTGCAATATTCTATGTTGCTGAAAGTTTTTTAGTGCTTTTACCTTATATTTATGAAAACAAAGTATCATAGAAAATACCGGGTTTTGCAGAAATGTAAACTGGTTGGTGACCCATTGGAAAAAAAAAACATATAAGGTCATTTTCACTTTCCATTTCTTTTTGTGCATATAATGTAGCACAATAATGTGGATTCCAAATTAAATTTAAGAAGTTCAATCTAGAATCATGAAGAAAATTAAAAGCAATTATCATAGAAATTTATACGCCAATGATGAAAACATAAATGAAAAAAGACAAAACAATAAAAGTGATTTCATCAAAAACAATATTAAAATATAGCAATGTAGGCATAACTTATGTTTTTAAGAGATCCCAAAACTCCCAAGTCTACTTACTAAAATACCCCTTAAGTCTAATGTAGGCAGCTTGGGTTGGACATCCCCCTTGAGTAATCTACTCATGGATGGTTTGGTTTGTCGACCTACGGTCATTTTTAGCTAATTAGGTCGGGACCTACAGTTTAGCATGAATTTCGAACCACTCACAAACTTCATGCCACCTCTAGGATTCGAACCTAAAGCCTTTGGTACCAAACGCCAAAGTGTTAGCCACTTTTGACACTTGGTCGCCTACTCATGGATGGAGGGAAAGGGGGCAGCTTCGGTTGCGATAGAGCGCCCGTAGCTAGAAGTTTGACTTCTGTTCCGTGTCGATGGAGCAGGAGGGCAGTGCCTTGCGAAGGATTTTTAGGAGGAAAATACTCTGCATTTGCTTATCATATAGTAGGAAATTCAGAAAACTCCCACCAGGTAGTCCGACTCACGAGGCAAGATGCTGAACATCCCAAACCCATCGAGTCTCCTTTTTTTTTAAATAGTGTCTGCAACAAAGCTACCTCAGCTCCAATGCTTATCAGCTCAGCTACGCTGCCACTGAGTCAAGAATCTGACGTTTTTGTAAAACTTTTATCAATTACTGGTATTATTCATTATTTATGTAAAAAAATCATGTAAATAAATAATACAGTTCTTAATTGTTTCTTAATAAATATTTTAGTCTAAAAATATAATCTGGTAATAATTCTCTATCTTAATACTAGTTTTATTATTTTTTTAAAAACAAGCTGTATGAATTCGCTGGCAATGATTTGAATAATTCATTTGTATGACGCAATTTCGCTTAATAATTTTTCCATTGAAAATGTCTATTAAATTCCGGTTTCTTAGTAGCTAGTTTATCCAGTTTCAAATTCGATCTGCAGTCCGATTTTATACCTTTTCTCACATAAAAACAAATTAGAATTAAGCGTTCCTCTTATAAAATAGCTAAATATACTTTTATTACCTTGTGATTGAAAGTTATGCAAGCGAAATAATGTAGGCAGTTGAGAATTTGTGGGACGTGTTTATTTCCTCTAATAGTCTAAAATATTCGTGTGTAGATGTTGTTTATTTCTAAAACTAAGGATTAAATTAAATATTAAAATAAAAATTAGGTACCAGTTTAAAATTCAAACGTGCATGCGTTTTCTTTCTTTGTCTTGAGATTTTTATTTTTTTATACTTTAACGATGTATGACACTATTTACTTTATAAGATTCGATTTAACTTTGTAGGTATCCAATTTTTCTTCACAAGTTTCGATGCTTCATAATTTAATATTAAGTTTTTTTTATTTAGTAAAAAGAATTAAATAATTAATAGAATGTATTTTAGAAAAAGACACAATTTATAATCTATAACTATGGGACCTGATTGCTGGGTGGCTATCGCTCTGGCCGTACCATAGATGTTTGTAGTGGTTCGGGATCCACTTTAAACTGTAGGCCCCGGTATAATACTCTCACGGCTTAACGATCGTAGAGCGTTGTGGGTGTAGTGTTACTCGCGTCCGCAGCATATCCTCAAGCTACACGCGCTTCCTGGGTAGTGCTAAATGAGTAACAGCGGCCCAGCTCTTGCTTATGGTATAAAGATTAACTGTCTCTGTATTGCCAGCTGCATTAAAACAACAACATAATTCGTAACTAATTTGTTTGGGAAAATGAATAAAGTCGTTATCTACCCATGAAATTATGGATATTGTTTTGGAGAGAGTGCGTCCGTAGCTTCCTTGATCACATTAAATTTTTTTAAATAAATTTTAAATTTTTCTACATAATATTTATTTACATTTTCTTCTTTAAAGTCTTCGAATATTGCACAAAAAAGAATATTACACTTGTCTTGAGATTTTCCTTTTTTTTTATATTTTAACGATGTATAACATTATTTACTTTAAAAGATTCCATTTAACTTTTTAACTATCCAATTTTTCTTTATTCCGATTGATTATTCATAATTTAATATTAAGTTATTTTGTATTTAGTAAAACAAATTAAATAATTAATAGAATGTATTAATTAAAAAAGACAATTTATAATTCATACCTAATCATCACCATTGGCGCAACAGCCCCATGGCCGTCTGCCTACGACTGGTTTCAAGACAGGATATGTTTTTTTTTACGGGATAGGGTTTTCAGCCATACGCCTACACTACTCATAACACAAAATTATGTTTTTTGCCAATGAAATTATGGATATTGCTTTGGGAAGAGTGGGTCCGTAGCTTCTTCTTTGACCACTTAAAATTTTTTTTTTTAAAAAATTAATTTTTTTTTCATGAGTTTTTTTTTTATACATAATATTTATTATATTTACCTTCTTTGAAAAAGTAGCTTCGAATTAATTTTGCACAAAAAGGAAACGGGTAATTCATCAGATATTAAAATGAGAATGACGGTTGTCGTATATTACATGCTCTTTCCCTCCCAAGTTTTAAACAATTTGTTTCTAAAAGTGCACAAAAATTTTATAACTCTATTCCAAATATTAATAACTACGATTACGACATTTTTGATTTCAAAATCCTAAAAGACCTCGCGCTGTTCTGAATATTATTCATTAACGTTTCGATATCCTCCTTTCCGAATTATAGTACCATGCAGTTTCACCGCTGAGTCACAATTTCCACTCCAATCGTTTTTGTTTGTTTCTATTGTTTATTTTTTATTACCTTCTTAAAATTATACATGCATTTTTTTTTTTATTAATTAATAAAAATATAAATAATTCATAAATTAATTTTTTTTTAAATAAATAAATTATATATATATATATTTCTCTTTTTCTATCTAATCAATGGGCTTAAAGCTTAAGACACTTCTCTCATTTTACAAAGCAGGAGATAGAGGCTGCTAAACAACCAAGGTTAAATTATATACATGCATAATTTTTTTTATTAATTAAAAAATTAATAGGTTAATTTTTTCAAATAAATAAATTATATATTGCTCTTTTTCTATCTAATCAATGGGCATAAAACTTAAGAAACTTCTCTCATTCACAAACCAAGGTTCTCCGTCAATCTGGCAAATCGTCGTTGTCGTCGGTTATTATATATTTTAAATTACGCTAAGCATCTGGTTAAAAAAAAAAAAAAAAAAAAAAAAAAACTCAAACAAAATGAATTGAGTAATTATTAAATAATTTTATGAGTAACCTGTATATCGACCCATCCGATTATTATTTAATTTTCTTTATCGATAGTTGTTCTATTTCGATATGAAACATGTTATTTTTTCTTCTTAGAAAAACTTTTTTTTTTTTAAATCCTAAAAAGCGGTTTGCATTTTCTGAAAGATAAAACTACATGCCACGTGTATACGTGTTGTTCTGTCTTTTTCTCGGGCATTGACAGATCTCTTTCCGTTGGCTAGACTCAGACCGGAGAGTTATTTATTCATGTTTTTTTTTTTTTTTTTTTTTTTTTTTTTCATATTCGTGTAACTCCCACTGCATAAATGCCACTTAACTATAATGCCACGCATTTCTCTCTACTGGCGCAGCTCAACAATGAGCAGGAACAGCTGTGTGTGACGGCAGTTTCGCTCTGTATAGCGTGTGGCCAGACAGGAGAAATCTACCGTCTGTATTTCTTTCTTTCATTCTTGTATTGCCGACTGATTTCAATTCAGTTCTCAAGCGCAACGAAGAAATGTGCATTATCTTCCATCCCAGGGGTGGCTAACCCAAATGATCTTGCGAGTCGCATGTAAAATTATATATCCCCATATTAGATTTAGACTCACTATAGGCATTTTTTATGGAGTGAAAACTCGAAACATAATGAGTTATTATTGTGCTTACTATTATTTTTACATGCAAACATAGACAATATAATAATAATAATACTAAACGCACATTGTAAAGAAATATATAACATTAAAAATGAAATATATAAATATAAATGAAATAAAAAAATTAAATCATTATAAAATATTTATTTCACTAATGCGATGTTTGTTTCTTTCTACTCTTTCACTTAGCTTTTGCATCATGAATGCGCGCGCATCATGAATTCGCAGAATATAATTTAACATCTGAGAAGTCATAAATAAAACAGGCACTATCTGTCCTATAATCGCAAGAATATTATTTTAAAATCCAAGTTCATTTTTCTCATATTTTCAACAGTTAACAACTCGAAACATAATGAGTTATTATTTTTGTGCTTACTATTATTCTTACATGTAAACATAGACAATATAGCAAAGATGATACAAAACGCATCTTGCAAAGAAATATATCACACTAAAAATGAAATATAAAAAAATAAATATAAATATAAATGAGATCATTAAAAAATAATTATCTTGCTAATAATGTATTATTTTAATACATTGGTTTTCATTACTTTGGCCATTATAAAATAAATTTTTTTGTATAAATCTCACGGGGCCGGAAAAAATGTTGACCACCCCGAAGATTATATTTAACAAATCAATTTTTCCATTTAAAAAGTTGCCTATTATTCAAGACCCACTAATTCGTTAGTGGCAAAATTATAAAAAAATTTCATTTTAATTAAAATTTTAAATGCTTCAAAATTTCTTTCTTTCTTTGGCCTAGAGTTTTATGTTTGCAAATAAAATTATGTGTAAGCAAATAGTTCACAGTTAAAGCAATTTTTCTATTGTTTTCCATCCTATTTAGTATTAGTTTATTAATAATTTTTCAGAATATAATTATTAATATTCAGAAGCTAATTGCTTATTAAAATTTCGCCTTGTCTTAATCCTGATAACGATTTTCTGACCGTAAGTAATTTTTCAGAACCATAAAATAAAAAGTACATTGCATGCTTCATTTCTAAATGTGATTCATCGTTACGGCCCGCACGTTCAGCAATCTTCATCTTTAATCATATACAATATTTTATGGCATCTACAACTGGTCCCTAATTGTAACGAATTTTTATTTAAATTCTTTCAATTTTAATTAACTTTTTTTTTTTTTATCTTACTTTTATTTATTTTTATATTTTTTAATTTTTAGTGTACCATTTTTCAAATTTTCAGAAACTTTTAATTTTTCCCAAACTAACATTAAGCAGCCTATTAATAATCGTAAATTTATATATGGATCAAGATATAATGAGGTTAAGAGATCCATCCCCATTGGAACTCCGTAATCGGTACATTTTCGAAATACTAGTCAATAAGACAGTAAATGTGATTATACTATATCTCTAACGTCCTAAAATGACAAAGTAAATAAAGTCAATAATTTCGAAATACTAGTCAATAAGACATTTGTAATAAAACTTGTTTTTATTATTTCCGAATGTATGCGTTCGACACCCTATAAAATTTATAGGAATGAATATATATTGGAATCATATCCAAAAATTTTGACTGTACAACAAATCTTTTATCACTTTGATGTGAAAGCAAATAATGTTTTTAAACGAGAAACAAGCCTGATAACATTTGGTTTGAAAAAAAAAAATTCAATTAGGTAGGAAACCTTTCAAAATTCTTCAAACAGTCCAAAAAAAAAAAAAAAAAAAATTATGATAAAAGTTAGCGAATAAACATAAAAATCATTTGATCATTCATAAAATATATTTCTACAAAAAAAATCTAAAATCAAAAATTTGACAATAAAAAAGAAAAACTGAAGTTTGCCTGAAAATATTTAATATGAAAATTTCTATGAATTGGATTCATATTTCGCAAAAACCTTGAATTAACTTATCCGAAACGGTCCCATTTAAGCACGCTTAAAATATTCTCAGAAATTGAACTACATTTAAAATATTAAAATACCTTAACTCGTTTGGAAAAAGGCAAAGCATTTTTTCATTTGAAAATTATCTGAGAAATGTTTGATTTGCATATTTAAGGGAAAAAAAGAAAAATAACTAAACTACAAGAATTTTTGTGAGACCTTTCAACATACTTTAATCTTTTCGACAGAATTGGCATTTTAATGTAATATTAAAATCTATTCTTTACCTTCATATCCCCATTTTCGGGATTCTGGAATATGATTAAACTGTGTAGGTCACGTTGGATTGTATAGCACCCCAAAAAATTTTCCCTTTCATAATAACATCTTTGCAAATTTTTGTACAAAAACTCTTCCAATTAGTCACGTTATTCATTCAATCTCATGAGCTATCTATATCTAGTCATACGTAATTTTTATAATATCATACAAACTCATTTTTGATTGGGAGAACTACGAATTTTGGAGGAATTAATCTATTGGCATTTTGTGCTACACTATTAAATTTCGCTTTTTATCACATATATACCTCAAATTTATCTATCGCTTCAGTTAGAATCACATCCTTTCCACATCCACGAGTGGGACACACGACATTCTTAGCAATCAAACCAACAAACATACATCATTCAATAATTTTTAACTTATCTTGGCATTCCAAATCCGAACGAATTCCAGCTGTAGCACATTTCCTTCAATTAAAAAAAAAAAAAAAAAAAAAATGCCTAGAATTCTTACTTTTAAAATCGCCAATCAAAAGACTTTGTTCAGCACACAAGGAAAGAAACCAACCACAAAAGGAATGAAATGATAACAAGTGAAATGAATTGCTTTTAAAAATAATGGTTCTTTTAAAATTCTTCTATAACTTTCCAGCAATTGAATTAAATCACGTAATTAATTTTGACCAATCAGAAACATATCCAGCAATTGAATTAAATCACGTAATTAATATTGACCAATTAGGCATTAGGAAATACCTTGGTTGCAACATTTGATGATTATTGCCCACTTGTCGCCAAATCCTAATAACCCCTATTCTGCGATTTGGCCCAGAATAAAATGTAAGTTATCCTCTGTTTTTTAACGCCTACCCTTTTTTAATATTGTTCTGTCATTCGAATTCAGCATTGTAAACTAAAAAGAAATATTTTTGGCATGCTAGCAAAATATTTTGTAGTTTTAGCGAATACTTTTGGCGTAATAGCAATTAATGTTGTTGTTAAAGAGTTACATTTTTGTGAGTTAGCAAAACAAAATTTCATATAATTTTGCGTTAAAGCGATAAAATTTGCCATAGAGGTAATTGTAGCATAAATTTGCCGGCATAACAGTGTTAAAATTTGGCGTAAAAGCATTTTAGGAATAAAATTTCGCCTAGTGATAAAATTGGCGATAAAGCGATAAATTTTGACGTATAAGCATTTTAGTAATATATTTTTGGCATAATACTTAAATAATTTGGCGTTAAAACGATAAAAATTGGCTTAAAAGCAATTTGAGGAATAAAATTTGACGTTATAGCTATTTGGCAACTAATGTTGACGTACTAGTGATTTTTGGCAAAATAGCGATTTATAACGACAATTAACTGCGACATTCATTATGTTTGTTTACTTGGTTACGGGTTTGGCACAAAGGGCACATGATTCTAGATATTTACCTTTTAAAATCGCTTTTCAAATTGTTTAGTTAGTGGCGGGGCTAGTTTATCGAATTTAGATTTTTTTTTTTTTTTTTTTTTTCATTTATTGATGAAGGTAAAAGAGTAATAGTCTCTGGTAACAGAATTTTTTTATTTGGAAATTCTTCCGACTGTCTTTAGTGAACTTTCGTGTCAAAATTGTTTTTTCTAACAAACTTTGTTTATATGAAAATTCGAAATTCTGTTCACATTTTTTATTAAAGTGTCAAAACAGACTATTGCAAAGGTTTCTTTTCTTCTATAAAAATTTGGAATTCTTGTGAAGTAAATTCTATTTGGCGCATTCCATGCTATGTTGAAGGAGTTTTTCATCATCATATTGTTGTGCAACATTGAGCAAAAACTGCATTTAATAATTATGAATACCTGTTGCAAAAAATAGTGTTGAAAAAATAGACTGTAAAGTTGTCACGCCAAATATTCAATGATGAAAGCAGCGATTGTTGTGGTATTTAAAAAGAAGTCCAATAATAATAAAATCGTTAAATGTCGTGTTTCGTTTGATGAAACTTGACAACGTAGAGAATATACCTGTATGAATAGTTGCGTTGCTGCGATTTCAATTGTCATGGTAAAATTCTAGATATTGAAATCATGTCGTTTTATTGTCCTACATGTAGAAAACCTGAAAAAAAAAATGCCAAAAACTAAAGCAGACTATGTTTGCTGCTGTAAGTTTGAAGGTTCATCATCTAAAATGCACGTTACCGGAGCTTCCCGCATATTTTCAAGGTCTATCAAAGAACGACAGCAACAATATTTTGAATATTATGGTGATGGTGACTCCAAATCTTTTATAAATGTTAAAGATAAGTGTAGCAAAAATGGAATGTATAGGGCGTATTCAGAAACGTGTATTTCGGCCAGAAATTTTTAAAATCTGAAGGCTTGTCCGGTAAAGGGGAACTTACTGACGGTTTGACAGGAAAATTTCAAAATTGCTACTGTATTGCTATTCGTTGTAATATTGGATATATGCAGCACACAATCTCTGTTCCATGGCGCTTCAAGCTCGAAAGAGCCAATGCACGGACGAAGCCTATTGGGATAACTAGCAGATGCAACTTTCAAAGCCCCTCTGACTTGCAAGTCATCAAAGAAAAACTGGTTTGACAAATGGCATATTGAATATTATTATTATCTAGTCTTGTGCAAAAGAGAACTTTTGAGTAAGCGTCTTGATGGTAAAATACAAAATGGCAATGAATGTTTTAACAGCATCACATTACATAGAGTGCCTATAGAGGTGTTTGTTTTGAGACACACAAGGAAATTGGGAGCATATGATGCTGTTCTAGAATTTCATGAAGGTTTTAAAATATTAAACGTCCAAAATGAGGGACATTTTACAGAAAAAGGATTTCTAATTTGTTATTCGACCCTTTTTTAAGAAATAAAGTCTTCTTGATGAATTGGGGGCGGGTATAGTTTAGACTGTAAAGATTGTGAAAGTTATAAATCATGGAAATTATGTGAAAATATTTAGAGTTTTATTCATGTTGCATTTTGTGTTTTTTTGGGGAAAAGTTAAGAGGATTCCCACCTGAGCAAATTTTTTGCAATAAAATTTTGCAGTGTAAGATCTTAAATTGTTTATATGTATATATAAAGTGAAAATTTGGATTTTTATAATAGAAAACTGCGAAAACATTTATTAAGGCTGTTCCGTAGGACAATAATTCTCTATTAAAAATATATACTGACGTGCTCCTTTTTAACAATTCAATTTAATTTTGCCCATTTTCGTTAATAAATTAGTTTCATTTAGTTATGATGATCAGTTTTTATCTTAAATTAAGTATTACGCAAATTAATTATTAAACATGAACGTATTTAGTATATTAGATAAAAAAAGTCCCAAGCTCTATCGATCAGTATTATAAAAATTTATAGATGAAAACTGAATTAGAATCAAAACGTGATCTAATATCTATACCAGGGTTGACTAACCCAAGTGATCTTGCGGAATGGAAATGCATCCTAACTCCGCGGGCAGCAAATGAAACTATATATCCCTTATTCGATTTAGACCCACTATAAACATTATTTTTGGAGTGAAAAATTTAAACATAATGAGTTATTATTGTGTTTACAATTATACAGAGATAATATAATAACAATGATACTAAACGCGCATTGTTAAGAAAATGAAATATAAAAATATATAAATATAAACGAAATAAAAAAAAAAATGAAATCATTAAAAAATATTTATTTTGCTAGTGCGATATTTGTTTCTCCACTCTTCCGCTTAACTTTTGCAATATAAATTATTTATTCTGCGAACTCATAACTGTAAACTCATAAATAAATCAGGTGACATAAGTCACATATTCGCAAGAATATTATTTTTAAAAATCAAAGTTAATTTTTTGTCACAATTTCGAAAGTTAATTTTTGAATGTATGGATGCATACATAATGTATTTTTTAATACATTGGTTTTCGCAATTTTTGGTCATTATGAAATAAATATATTTTGTAAAAGTGTAATAAATCTCACGGACCGGAAAAAATTCCATCGCCTCCTTTGATCTATACTATACAAAGATTAATTTAGTAGCATATGTTCTTCTAAAATTGCTTACATTTGAAATTATTTTATTAGAAACTTACTTTATTAAAGAAATCTCGCCACCTTATTGGTAGTTACACCCACCAATTTTGAAAAATACCAGATTAAAAAAATAAAAGTAATTTCTAAAACGCTTGTCAGCCAGCAATTCTAAAGTGACATGGAGTTTCGAAATTTGAATTGAATATTCACCATTCAACCATCGACTGTATTTGATGCAAGATTTATTGCGATCCATTTATTGTTCTGATTTGATGATTTCGAAAAAAATTTAAGATTGAAATTTTACTGTTCATTGAATTTAAATTACTGCAAACCTACATGCAATTTTTTTTTTTTTTTTTTTACCTAATTTCATGAAGCTGTGAAATATTAATCAAAGATTAAAAGATTGCTGTTCATGATTTAAGTGCATGATTAATTTTTTTTTAAACCAAAACAAGGTTATCAATACATTTCTTTTAACGTTCTGTACGTATTTATGGAAACAATTATTATCGGGGAGAACCAACTTCAAAACTAATAGTCTCCTGGTCGATAGTGCATTGAGTTTCGGAAATGGGAGATTCCGTTCGAAACAGGACTAACGAAACAAAATCGATGCCAGGGATGGGCACGACAATTATGTTGATCAGAAAAACCTTCCATTAGCAGAAGGTTTGGTTTGTCGCTCTACGGTCATTTTGGGCTCAATTTAGGCTAATTAAACCGGGACTTACAGTTTAATGTGGATTCCGAAACACTAACAAAACATTCATACCATTCTGAAGCCTGTGGTGCCAAAGGTCAGAACGCTAGCCAATTGGCCATTAAGCCGTCTTCGGGTACTGAAGGACGCGTCAAATGTTTGTAAAACAACATGAAAATACAATGTACAATAGCATGAGTGAATTCCGTTCGTCTAAAAAAACTAGCTCAAAATACTCGTTTTAATCCAGAATTAAAAATTAATATTCGCACGAGTTACCGCGTACTGTTCTGGACAGATACGAGTATACTCCAGCTAATCAGGTTACGAAACATTTGTTACAAAAGCGTTAAAGTGTCACAAAATCATTAATAAGAAAAAAAAAAAAAAAAAGAATTTAAAAATCTGATAGATTTTGTTTTGTTCTAATTATTTACAAACGTACTTATATATGAGAAAGTTATGTATTAATAACAGATGAGCCTACAGTTTAACGTGGCTCCGTGAGTTTCACGTGATTCCGAACCCCAAACAAACATCCATGCCACTCCCAGGATTCGAATCTGAAGCATGTGGTGCCAAAGGCCAGAGCTTTAGCCGATTGGTTATCAGGCTGCCCATTAGCAGACGGAGAGGATTAACACTTATATTGTACTGGGAGTGTTAAATGTGGAACAGTCTGCTGCATATTTTCCGTTGTAATGCGATTAATTTTGTGTCAAAGTGCAGCATTATGTTAGCAACTGTACATGAAAGATGCATTTCTAAGAGGATAAATTAAACACATTTAAATAATATGTATTTAAAACTGTTTATTCCATTCAAAAACTGTCTGGAATTTTATGTTTAGTGGGGAAAAAAAAAAACCCCACGTCAAACGGGTCTCACCCAAATAATATAGTAATAGCAAGTTTGTTTTTTCCCCCTTTTAAATCAATCAAGGAGAGATGTACTTTAAAATAACTTAAATTATTTGCATATTTTAACTGCACGCCTTCAATCTCTCTAGAAGTGGATGTTTATTAATTGGAATTCTTCGTTATGTTGCACAAAAAACGTTTGCTTAAACAGGATCTCGGTGATTAATTATAACATCTGTTGTAAACTGAAATTTTTTCATAATAGTTTTTAAAAAATGTTTAAAATTATTAAGAAACACTATCCTATTTCTGGAAAAAATGCCTCGCTTGTCATTGCTTGCAGCACGAACATGATAGCGAAAATGTTTCCGCTTTGGATATTAATTTTAATTAATAGGCTTTTATGAGTTTCTATTTTATTATTGACAGAAAAAAAATATTTTTACATTTTTTTGTATGAATTATTTGAAAGAAATGTAATCATCATTTTTATGAAATGTAATATATGATTAAGCATCAATTTCCTTTTAAAAGAACACTCAAGATAATCGTATAAAGTTCAATTATTGCAAGCATATTAATTCATGTAATTATTAGTACAAAACATACTGTTTTGGTATTAAAATGACCACTAATATAATTTTTTTTTAATTACTTCAGTTGTAGGGTTGCAATTGTAATTCCATTTATATATTAGATACAATTGTTTGGATGTCGACGGTCTTATATAAATGCGAAATATAGAAAAATTACTTTAAATAAAATTCTTTTAAATAAAAATTTTATCATTATCAGTGGCGCAATAGCCCCATGGTAAGCCGTCTGCCAGCTGGCAGATTTCGAGACAGGAGAGGTTTTTTTTTTACGAAGTAGGGTTGTCAGCACTACTTCCTACGCTCTACGATCATATGAAATCGGGACTTAAAAATGGATTCTGAACGACAACAAACATCCATGACACCGCCGGAACTCAAACCCGAAACCTGTGGCACCGAGCTCCAGTCACTCGGCCATCAGGCCCCAAATAAAAATTTAATTGTATGTAATTATTTATTGATAAATTAAATTGTCGGCATTAATTGCAAATATCATGTTTAAGGAAGCGATTTTTTTTTTTTACTCATGAACAACAAATTCTGAAAATCTATGTAAAATTCTCGTCTGGTTAAAACAAAAATAATAATATTTAAACTATTGCCATGTGAATAAATTCCAAATCTTTCGAATGGCCAAATTATTAAAATACAGGAGACAGAAAGAAGATTCGCCAAAAATTCTTTTGGTGGAGTGCCATTACGAATTAAGGTGAGATAATTATAGTATCAGTTGCGACTTGTTGTAATTATGAAAACAGCCGTGACTTTTTCTATATTACCTTTTCACGTTAGGGCCCGAGTTGGAAAAATTTCTGGAATTAGAAAAATGTCGGTTTCTTTGCTCGAAGAATGCCCCTTTACGTTGGAGCAGAATTGTGACGAACATGAAATAGCATTAGCAACAAACATAGCATTCATTCAAAAGTGTTTTCTTGATTCATCACGCTTGCTTTGTTCAGGTCCATACAAAGACGTTTCTGTCATTGAAAATAAGAGCTGTTTTTTTTTTAATTTAATTGTAGTTGGTCTAATTTAGGTACCACATTGAATAATTAAACAATAAAAACTGAATATTTTTTTTTTTTTTTCCAACATTGATTTCATGATTGAAAAAAAGTCAAGAGTAACTGACGATATCTTTTGTAATCGAATGCCAGCTTAAAGAATTTTCTGGGTTTTTACATTGTAGATTAATTTGAGTGCCTACTGCAGTCAAATTAATCTGTGTTATAAAAAAACCCGACTACTGATCTCTCCGAACTAGTGATTTCCTCCAATCTTTTTTGGTTCAAGGATCATATTGTGTGCTATTACAGTCAATATGGCCTTTAGTTACGGACAATTATCGACAAAAGCCATTTGATTTTATACTTGTAAACTTGTATCTAAAATATCAATTGACAGTCAATTATTGGCAAGGGTCATGCCGTAAAATCTGATGAGCCTGAAGTCTAGACATCGGGTTAGTAAATAAATTTTCTAGGGGGGGGAACCTTTCAAATTTAGTCTTGTATAAAGACATGATGCGTAAGCAACTCCGAAAACAAAGTATATTTTTATGATGTCAGAATACATTAACTTATTTGTAATAAGAAGGAAATACAAACATGAATTTAAATTACACGATAATTAGAATATGTATCAATTACGCAAGTGCATTATACAGATATTTAATTTACACACAGTTATTTAAATGACTTTTCATAATTAGATCTACACTTGCTAGTGATTTTATTTTTCTACGTTTTTATCTGCGGAAAAAAAAAAATTTGTTCAGGAAATATATTAATAACGATATGCCTAAAAATAGAGACATACGATATTCAATACTAGTAAATTAAATCCACAATTGCAAACGGTCGTCAGCTCGAAATAGCTAAAATGTATATATAACAGCAATTATGTGTAATATACACTATATATATATATATATATATACACTATATATATATATATATATATATATATAATCATTCCATTGTAGTGGCCTGTCTGACAGGTTGCTGTTGGCCGTATTTGGTCTGTGAGCTGCGGTTAGGCGACTCTTAGCTTACAGTATGGTTTTCTTAATTTTTATTGCAAACTTTTTCACTAACTATTTAGTTTTAACGATTATTTATTTAATATTTACCTTAATTATTTTGTAATAGTAATTGTGTTAGTATTAGCAGGGGTAATTGTGCTTTGAAATTTTTAAAATTTCACATTACGAATTTTAAAAATTTAATTTTACCATCCCAGAAATATTTCTTATTTTACTTATTCGAAAATATTTACTTCTCTATCTCTAGAATAAATATGTTTAGGAAATTCACAAGATTTCTGTAGGCAGTGGGAGATGCGATATATTAAGCAGTACCTTTCAAAATTTATGTCACAATTTTACTGGAAAGGTGTGGGTCTAGGTTAGGGGTGGCCAACCCAAATGATCTTGCGGGCCACTTTGGAAATGCATCCTAATGAAATGTATCCCCATATTAGATTTAGATCGACCATAGACATTTTTTGGAATGAAAAATTGAAACATAATGAATTATTATTTTTGTGTTTACTATTATTCTTACATGTAAACATAGAAAATATAATAATAATGATATTAAACGCACATTGTAAACAAATATATATATATAACAATAAAAATGAAATATAAACGAATAAAAAAATGAAATCTTAAATAAATGTTTATTTTACTGTGCGATATTTGTTTCTGACTCTTTCACTTAGGTTTTGCAAATCTATCTCAATTTGGGTATTTGCACATCGTAATGGGTGTTGAAGGCTAGCGTCCGTTATATTTGAGCGTATTTTTGTGTTTGGTCAATTTCATTTTAGGGAGGGAAAAAAAAAGAACGAATGGCAATGGTAAGTTGAACTAAATGCGCTAACAACTTCAACCAAGAGTCTGGTTTGCTCTGCTATCAACAATCAACTGTGCTTATCTAGGGATGGTCACGGCGTTACTTGAAATATAGAACCTGTTATATTAGATGTATCAAGATGTGCATCATGAGTTCGCAGAATATAATTTAATTTTTCTGCGAACTCATAACTGTAAAACTCATGAATAAAATAGGCAATATCTGTCATATAATCGCAAGAATATTATTTTAAAAATCAAAGTTGACTGTCGAAATTATGAGAAAAGATTAATTTTTGAATATATGGATGCACACAAAATGTATTTTTAATACATTGTTTTTCACTATTTTGGCCATTATAAAATAAATATTTTTTGTAACAGTGTGATAAATCTAACGGTGGGGGGATGCACCTCTGGTCTATGTATATTCCGAAAATTTGACATATTCTTCTGAAAATTTCAGTGCTACTCACAATCATCCTTAACTGTTCAAAATATATTTTAGTTGAGGTTGGATCTCGCCGCATCTCCCGTGATTCAGGTGGCTTGAATAACTACTGCTAAGACTCTACTTCACGTTATGTCATTGAAAAAATAAAGACTGCGTTTGAAAAAAAATCTTGGGATATTTTTTTTTTTTTACGCCCACGACATTATTTTTAGAGGAAGAACAACGACCCGTCTAGTGTTTTAAGTCATAATTCTCTGGAGGAAAAGCATGCAGAGTTCCCGCTTCATTAAATAAAAGAGCTCTGTTTCCGCCTATTCATTTCGTCAGATAGATGATGGAATAAATGTGTGCATTTTACACTGAGCTTTTTTCATTTGATAGTAATGAACAATCTAAATTTTGTAGTTCGGTAGTATATTTATAGTATTAAGTATCCTGTATTTAATTTTACTAATGCTAATACTTAATTTTTCGTTAAATGCGTTTTCTACGATAAAAGGAAATACAAAGTTATCGCTTTTAAAGTTTGATTAAATCGCTTGTTAATTTTTAATAAAAAAAAATTAACTATAAAAATAACTTTACAACTATTCATTGCATGAACAATATGTTGAAAAATACAGGGCCGATTATGATTAAAGTCCCACTTTCAAAATGCTGTAAAAAAAAAAAAAAAAAAAACGCCACAATGAGTTCAAATTTGAACTATTATATTATATATGTTTACATGAATAATAGTAAGCACAATAATAATAACTCATTGTTTAAATTTTTCACTCCAAAAAATGTCTATAGGGTTTCTGAAACTAATATGGGGACATATAATTTTATATGCGGTGTATCCCGTAAGATCATTTGGGTTGGCCACTACTGATATAGATCATAGAGATTTTTTTTTTTGTGCATTTATGTTACCTTCATAAAAAAGATTTTTACAAAAGTACGTCTCCTTAACATTTTAGTAAAACTTCCACATCGGGCTACTTATTCAATAATAACTGGTTAAAAAAAAAAAAAAAACTACCACTAATAATTAAAACTTGAAAAGATATGTGTAGAGGTTTAACTTTGGTAGACATAAATGCCCGCACCAAATCCACCATCACGGACCGTTTGCACAGGTCTCCATGAAAACAACATTCTTTCGTGCGGCCACGAACGGAGCTATAGCAACAGCCTATTTACGAGTTGTTCACGTAAAAGATGCATTAGCGGCGAAAATAAATAACTTTTACAAGGGCTAGACGCCGTAATAGGGGCGTAGCGGCGGAAAGAAAGCAGGCAGGCGCATGGAATGGGGAGGTAGACAGGAAACAGGTTTCAACCCAATACCTCGGCATATCCCAGCGGCGCACAAACAGTTCTTCTCTTATCCCACTCGGAGAGAGAAGTTTTATTGTAAGTCCTACCCCCTACCCCCCTCCTTCAATCTTCGCCTGCGAAACTCAACGAGATATAGGGAGGGGAGAAAGTAGGGAGAAAAGGGCCAGCACTTTCAACTCGAATTTTCCATCAGTTCGCTAGCCACCCGGTGAGCATTGAGTAGTCTGCATGAAGCAGAATTTTTCTTTTTTTCCCACTAGATTTTTTTTCCTTTTTCTTTTTTAGCTGCCGATTAAACTGGCAGATTGTGCAGAGTGAACTGTAGAAAAAGGTATTTGTCGATTGAATGGGTAGAAGATGAGGGGAGGGGGGGGGGGGCAGGGGAGGAGAGAATAGAAGCCAACAATGTGTCTCGCTCAGGGATTTTCCAGAAGTAGGGTTAGGTACTACAAGCCGGCTGCATGGCTTCTTTTTGCCCTCCATATTATTTAAAGGCAACCCGACTGAAAATCTTCTACACGGCCAATCGTTTCTAGCTGATGTGAAGTGATTATGCATTACAGTACAAAACCACATTTGCAAAGGACGATTGCATTTATCTCCCAAGGTCATGCAACCTCGGTGTAACGCTTGTCATTAGTCTCCTACGATCTTCGCATGGATGGCGAACAAAGAAGTGGTGAAAAGAAAAACATTGTTTTAGGTTTCGAAGAATATGAATATAAAGTTTAAAAAATAAATTCGCAGAAAAATAACTTTGATTTAATGTATAGGTTCACAACGCCTGCACCCATTTATATGAAATATTTTTGTATCAATAAATAATTAAACAAACCAAAATGACGACGATTTCCCAGATTGATGTAGTCTTGGTTGCACCGCAAAAATCTCCTGCTTTGTGAATGAGAGAAGTTTCTTAAGCTTTAAGCTCATTGATTAGAGCAAGAGTAAGATATATATCAATTTTTTTTTTTTTAAATAAATTAATAAACAATAGAAACCAAAACAATTGGAGGGGAAATTGTGACTTAGCGGAGAATTGGAAAGGAGGATATCGAAACATTAATGAATAATATTCAGAACAGCGCGAGGTCTTTGCTATGTTTGAAATCAGAAATGTCATAATTATAGTTGCCTAGATTATTCAAAACAGAATTATTAATATTGGAAATGGAATTATGAAAATCCTGCACAATTTTATAAACAAATTGTTTGAAACTTGGGAGGGAAACAACAAGTCTGATATCCTCATTTCGGAAAAATCAGGCGAATTTGGAATCATAAGTAGGGTTTTATTTTCAAGTTTGTAAAGACTACAAAAATTGTGGAGCAGTACTAAAAAAACAAGAATAAAATCTAAATATGAACTAATAAATAGGTAAATACAGTGATTTCAGTGACTGTTTAATTTAGTTACTCAGTTTATAACATAGTAGAGATATCTGGCCGTATGACCAGTTTATCAAGAACTATTTTCTTGACCACGGGCGGCCAACCTTGAACATTTTCCGACTCGTGAAATATTATCAGACTTTTTACAAAATATATTTAATTTATAATGGCCTAAGTAGTGAGAACAGCTGCTTTTGAAAGTCGATTCAGTAATTTAGGGTTAGACAAATACAACAAATATATTCATTTGAAATATATTCATCAACCTGTCATGTCATGCCATTCCCCAGAATATCTCCAAATGGGACTGGTTGATTTACAATGCAATATTGAATTAAAACACATTTTTGAAACGCAATTTTCGACGAACGAAACGAAAAACAGACTTTTTATAACACTTACGTCACAAGCGAGAAATTTGCCACAAAAAGTTGTTAGCGCTTTTGGTTTAACTTACACCTGCGAATCGTTTTTTTCAAAAATGAAATTGACCAAACACAAAACACGCTCAAACATATCGCAATAGTAAAATAAATATTTTTCTTATTTCGTTTATATTTATATATTTCATTTTTAGTGTTATATATTTCTTTACAATGTTCGTTTAGTATCATTATTATTATATTATCTATGTTTACACATAAGAATAATGGTAAACACAAAAATAATAATTCATTTTGTTTCAATTTTTCACTCCAAAAAATGTCCATAGTGGGTCTAAATCTAATATGGGGATATATAACTTTACATGCGGCCTGCGGAGTTAGGATGATGCATTTCCAAAGTGGCCCGCAAGATCATTTGAGTTGGCCA
This sequence comes from Caerostris extrusa, assembly GCA_021605095.1. Classification (NCBI taxonomy): domain Eukaryota; kingdom Metazoa; phylum Arthropoda; class Arachnida; order Araneae; family Araneidae; genus Caerostris; species Caerostris extrusa. The sequence continues at coordinate 49,869 of BPLR01002448.1, forward strand.
CAACTGCTCTTGACAATAGCGTAGGATGACACTCGTCTGTTATCCGCTGTGTGAGATGATTTTTTTGTTTTTTAATTTAACATTTATTAATTTCTTATTATGATTACTATGATGAATTGCGTGATTTTATTGAAAAAATTAATTATATAATAGATGAAAATTTTTATTGTTATTTTATCGTAATGCAACAATTTAGAATGAATATAATCTTGAGTCAGCCTCATAAAATACGTCTTAAATTATCCAAGCCGATGACAAGCAAGTAGAAGTAGACAATGATAACGTCAATTTGTCTTTTAAGCCAGCCAGCCAGTATGCGTTTACGAATTAATGAGCCAAGAGTCATTGCATTTGTATTTAGCATTGATTTTTCTAATAAAAATTGCAAGTATGACGGGTGCAAAATTTGTTTTCTTTATTGCACTTATTGTCAGTTGATCGTAGTGAAAAGAATTGTCTTCGCAATTAATTAAAGCATTGAAATTTCTGCAAACAATTTTTTATACAGTTTTTAGAATGGAATGGAATAAAAAAATATATATATTTAGTATCTCAATTTAACTTAATAAAATTAAAACAAAAAAAAATTAGTGAATTAGTTACAAAGCGTTATTTCTAATCAATATATAAATACAGTCTGAGTAAAAACTTTAAGGCCAGTAGACATTTTTGAGAAAATGGAAACATTTAAACTGAGGAATTAAAATACCATTTGATTGATAATTATTGAACTTAAATAAAAGTAGAAAAATTAATTTGCAAATATTTTATTATTAAAAATATTACAGAACACACAGATGAATATTTGAACCTGAGTAAAAACTTTAAGGCCAACATAGAAAATAACATATAAGAAAAAAATTACAAATTCTTAGAAGGTTGTGTAGGAGCCATTACTTCGAATGTTCTTGTTTTCATGGATGAAACGAGTTTTTGACAAAGGCTGGGGTCGGTTTTATACCATTCACCTTCGATAGTAGATTTCAGTTCTGTTGTTGATGTAAAATGTCTCCCATTTGCATAAACTCTTCTTGCTAAGTCAGCCTAAAAGGTTCTCGATTGGGTTGAGGTTAGGTGATCTAGCTGGCCATTTCACAGTTTCAACATTGTTGACTTGGAACCAATTTTTTGTGCTGTTACTCGAATGGTGCATTGTCTTGCTGATATTTCCAATTTTCTCCAGCAAGACATTTTGGCAAAAGATGATTTGTTAGGACATTTTGGTATCCTTGTGAATTCATTCTACCTGAAACGAATGCAATTGAGCCCACACCATTGTAAGAAAAACAGCTCCAAGTCATGACAGACCCTCCACCTAATTGGCGCTTGGAAAATATTTCTTTTTTCATTTCTTATATCATGCCAGTAGAAATTCCAGCCATCTGGTCCATCAAATTCCATTTTTTTCGTCAGAAAAATAATTCCTATCCATTGGTTGTCCCAGGTCATGACTTTCTGGCCAAAGTTCAAACGCTCTATTTTGTGTCTCTGCAGTAACTGATGCGTAGTCAATTTTGCTGTATAAGTGTACCTTCCAGACCTTTTAATTGTGTTATAAATCGTTTTTGACAAATTTTTAAACCTGTCGTCGGAATCAGTTTCCTGGTTGAGTACTTTCCAGTAGATGCAAGTTGGCAAACACTTCTTTCTTCTCGCGAGGACAAAGCTTTAGGTCTTCCCCCGGTATTCTTTTTACCATAATTGTCTTTCAATTTTAAAAAATTGTTGACTACAGTCTTTGATCTTCCTATCTTTATCGCGATGGCACGACTACTCATTCCTGTTGAAGACAAAGCATCGATCTGTCCTCTTTCACGATCAGTTAACTTCTTGCCCTTCCCCATCTTCACAAAGATCACCAATACTTCGAAGAAACGTATGACAAATATGAAAATTGCAGCGTTGTCACATGCTAGTAGTTGAAATGGTAATTACACGATTATATTATATTTATTTTTAAAAAATGACTGGTGGCCTTAAAGTTTTTACTCAGGCAGAAATACTAACTTTGTAAATAACCACATGTTTTTCATAATTATGTATTTGCAAATTATGTTTATAGCATTTATTTCTTATCAATGAACTTTAATAATTAATATTATTTGAATCCCTTTTATTTCATTTTACATTTTCCCAAAAATTTTACTGAAAGCCAAACCCGCATAGAAATTTTAATACATTGATTGTAACATATTGAAGTTAATTTTTTATTGACGCCTTTTAAACCTAATAACCAAAAATTTTTATCAAATTTCAAAATAAAAATAAAATAATTTCATCACATAGAAATAGATTCCGCTAAAAATCTCGGGTTCCGCAATAGAAAAATTTCGAGGTAGTACTTAATTAACCATATTAATTAATTCTGAATCAACCACCATTTTATTTTATTATTATTATTCAAGATTGAAAAAAATTGTGAAAATAAGATATTTCGAGCATTTTTTTTTAACCTAAAAAATATAGTAAGGCTTAAAAATGTCGCTACAAAGTTTTCTTTCTATATCATTAACAGTATATGTTGCTTCATACTGACATTCAGATATCTTAATATATAAATCTGTGTTTACACAAAGCGCCCGGACTACTTAGTCGTTATCTAAAGTTTAGAGTGATATTTATCAGATTTTCTCTGTAGCCGTTGTTGGTTTACGATGGTGACTTAAGTCGCGTTCTTTTACTAGAACTTATCAGAAAAAAAAAGAGATTAGAAGCACATGTGCCTCATAACTCTTTAAAAGGTTTTCGAGTAAATACTGGTACGTGACAGTATATAAGTTAATTCTTTGAAAAAAATATTGCAAAATATGTACTTGATAACTTTTTTTTTTTTTTTTTTTCAATTCCTACTATTAGTTCACACTCTCCTATATATATATTTATATATCTTGTTCAAATTTTCATTCGTTAATAAAATACTTTTTTTATTTATCCACTCAGATTCAAATACATTTTTTAAAACTTGTAATGGATGACACATGTTAATGCAGTTTTTTTCAAATATTAATTCATTCATTAATTTTAGTTTTATATGGAAGAAAAAAAAAATGTCTCTTATATAAGGTATTTAGCGGAATATAAATTTAGGAATAAATACCGTCAATGGAAAGCGTGTAGATCGCTGGAAAAAAAATTTCTTTTTTCATTCATGGTTCTAGTCTGAGTGAAGGACGGAATGAAACGAAAAAGTGAATAAATGAGTGAAAGATGGAAAGTGTGTATGTGAGAGAGAGAAATTTTTCTAACTTAAAAATGAATGAAAACTATTTATAAAGGACTTTCTGCAATAGAGTGAAAAAAAAAAAGGAGGAATTGACTTAAACAAATTTTTTTTTTTTTTTATATTGCTTGTTTTTAATTTTGCTTATGATATTATTTTTAATTAAGTATATGGTACCAAAAATTTGTAATGATATAGATGAGGTGTGGGGAAGCATGGCCTGTGAAATGTTTAAAAAGAAAACGAATTGTCGCTCTTAAAAAAATAATCTATTGTTCTGCTGGTTTTTTTTTTTTTTAAATACTAATTTCGTTTATTTTCCTAGTAGTTGATTGACGAAATTTCCTGAAATTTTTTTATTTCTTTCTAAATCAAATAATATGTATAGAAAGACTAATGCCAACTATTAGCTGACAAATTTTCTGATTAATATAATTTTTAATTATAATGATTACTCTAATATAACAATTTTTTTTTTTTTTTAATACTAATTTCGTTTATTTTCCTAGTAGTTGATTGACGAAATTTCAAAGAGGAAAATTTTTATTTCTTTCTAAATCAAATAATATGTATAGAAAGACTAATGCCAACTATTAGCTGACAAATTTTCTAATTAATATAATTTTTAATTATAATGATTACTCTAAATATAACAATTTTTTTTTTTTTTTTAAATACTAATTTCGTTTATTTTTTCCTAGTAGTTGATTGACGAAATTTCCAGGAAAATTTTTATTTCTTTCTTAATCAAATAATATGTATAGAAAGACTAACGCCAACTATTAGCTGACAAATTTTTAATTAATATAATTTTTAATTATAATGATTACTCTAATATAACAATTTATATTTATGTTGATATATACACAGATATATAACTTTGCTTTATCATCAATATAAGTTACGATTTTTAATATTCTTCTATTATAAGACGTTGTTTGTCTGTCAAGACGATTGCAATAAAAAAAAAATTAAATTTTTAATTTTCTTCGATGGTTTAACATATTTCTTAATTTACTTTACCTGCCCTAATCTTTTCTATTTTTACAGTCATATTCTCTTGCATCTATTATTGGATTTTACACTGAACGTTACAAAAATCTTTACCATAGTTAAAATTTAAATATTTCAATGAAATATTTACTTAAATCACCAAATTTCAAATCAATATGAGATTTATATAAAACCCAAAAATAATTCATAATCAATTAAACCAAATTTTAAATATTACATGCAAATTTTCTAGTAACTATAAGAAATATTTTATTATAGCTTATGTATTGTAGACCAAATTTCATTTTTGTGTGCTGCTTCTTTTTTTTTTTAAAGATATTTGATTCTCAAACAAATAATAGAAAATTTGTCTGTAATATTTATAAGAATGCATGCATAAAAGATTTAATCATAAGTGCAACAATTTAAAATCTGTAACTTTATCATAAATTATTAAGTACAAAATGGACAATTGTTTTTATAAAATTAAATATATATCTTCATTTTGAATCATTATGCTTATATTAAAAAAAAAAAAAAAAACATTTTGAATTATTTTCATGATTATAACTTTTATCAACTATTATAGTTTATTTTTATATAAAAGCATTTTTAGTAGGTAAAAACGATATTGCTACACTTGTATATATAACAAGCATAGCATTGCAATCCCCATATAAAAAGCCGTAATCAAGATTTAAAATAAAACAACGACAACAAAAGAAATCTCGATTATGTATTTATTGCTTAAAATAAAAATAAACATGGAATGTTCTTTGTGGATTGCTGGATTTTTAAGTTGAAAATGTTACTAGTATAAACATTGCAGTAAATTCCCTCATAAATTTGACCTAAGGCGTTTTAATTAGTTTACTTACCTTTAAAACATAATACAAAAACTTTTATATTTTAATTGCTGAGAAATACGATAGAAGCAATTTTCTAATAAAAAAATAGTTTTAATTTTCTCAATCTTTGCTATTAAATTTTATTTTTTTTTTAACAAATCTTTACATAATTATTTAATATATCAGGGAAAAAAAAAAAAAAAAAGCCACACAAAGGGAAAAGAAATGACTTACATTAGGAAGAGAAACAGCCACCATGATTACGCTGAAAAAATAAATTAAAAAATTAATTAATTTATCCATTTGATTTTGATGTTTCAGTTTATTATGACAATTTTGTAAATATGGCCATGTAAAATAAAAATGAAATTTTCTGCAACCAGTTGACCCATATAAAAAAAAACTATATATAATACTATGTTAAAATTAATCATTTTTGCAAATAAAATTTGCGTATCTCTTACCAAAATTCAGATGCAATATTTATACCAACAAGATAATCTTCAATTAAAGGGAATGATGCTCTGATGTCTTTCACGTTTAGTGTTTTACAATAACATGTATTATACAATTGAATCCTCAACCAGCGTTTGGTAAATAATATTTGGTATGCATTTGGCATCTTATTTGCTCTTAAAATAAAGATTAATTTTCGATAAATGAAGATACTCTGAAATAAAATTTTGAGATAAATACGTGTTATCGAATTACGAAAAAAAAAAAAAAAAAAAATACATGAAAAGTTTCTTTTAATTTGTGCAAGTGATTTAAATATTAAAGCAAGATTTGTTAAGTTACTTTAAAATTATATACCTTAGGCTATGTGTCATTTCAGAAGATTTTCTTTCAGAATCAATTTTATTTAACAGTCCGATTGATGTATAAATCTTTCACTGTATAAATGGTGATTTACCCCGCATTCATCCATTTAAATGTAGCAATAAATAGTAGAAAATGCTTTATGTTATTTCACCGACGATATCAGCAGCATTTACCTCTTTCAGTAACTGAGTCATACTGCTTTCAAAGCTGAATCCTGGTTTACGAATGTTGTCTGAAGGCATGTATGCACAGACTTATTTTCTTTACAATCTATTGGTTAAAAGTTCGGGGAGCTTTTTTTATTATTGGTTCCTCCTAAAAGCGAAGGACATGTGGGGGAAGGAAGGGGAACACAACCCTGGGTAGACGTACTGAGGGCGAAAATGAAAAGCCACTCTATGTGTGCAGAAAGAACTTTTTGGTATAGGCGTACAGTTCTTGGGAAAATAATGTCTTCTTATAAATATAGAATATAATTTTATTATGAAAACTTTCTAAGGGGGCATTGTGGATTATGTGCATTGATTTTATCATTGGAGTATGTTCGTTGTGATTAATACCTTTCTTACGGTGAGTTGATTTATTTTGAGAAACGCTTTTGTTTTATAGCTGTAAATCCTTTTTTTAGACGACACAAAAATCTCCAATGACAAAAAAATTCGAAATTAAAACTTGTACAAATAAAAGTGTGAAAATTCAGACCAAATTATTATTTATAAAAAATAATAGCAAAACCTTTAGGAAATAAAATATGTCTAGAAATGGACAAATTATTTCTAACTAATATTACTAGCATTATATCTTGCACGCGTATAATGTTTTGGCAACGGATAGGTTGTCAAAAAGGCAAGGACTTGTGGTCTTTCTTGCTCCTTAGGGTTAGGTTAGGACAAGACATTCTTACTCTATGAGTTGCCCCAAAATACCAGAAAGACTGGTGGTGCATGTCTACCATTTGTCAGAAGCATTAGAAACGTTGCAAAAGCCATATGTTAAATTTTTCTGAATTTTGTGGGAATTACTTTTAAAATATTTATTTTTTTGAGTTAACTGACTACTAAAAATTATCATTTAATTCATTGTTTACTTGCAATTGTACCTAACTTTTCTATACATAGCTAGATTTTCCAAGTATTGCTAACATTAAAAAATAATAATAAATCGCCTTTATATTTATAAAAGATTGATAAATAAATTATTTCAAAAATCATGTTTTTAATCCAGCGATACTTAATAAATAGATCCAGAAGATTTTGGGTAAATCGCAATTGTTAGTTAAGTTAAACACACAAATAGGTAGTGTACTGCTGAATTGAATACACTATTCAATTCAGATGATTCGCAATATCGCTGTAACTGTTTCACCAAGCAAAAGATTAAGTAATAAAAAACTAACGTTTAATAAAGATAAATGTAATGTTGTGTTCATTTAATTCTTAATGAAAATAGTTTAAATAATGCAGTGTTGTTAGTTTCGAACTGTAATCATTGAATATCAAAATCTTAATTATTTGTTATCATTTGTCAAAAGGAATGTTTTTCTAATTACAAAAGATCTTAACGAAAAATTTCAGTATGTTTAGAGTTTCAGATTTACTCGTAAACTAATAAATAATTTTTTTTTTTCTTAACATTTCAGGTACTTGAAGTGAAGTGAGAAATAAATATATTTTATTTATGAAAGTCAGACATGCATGCCTTTTCAGTTATCAAAAAATTTTGTCACTCATGTATATATACGCTTAATATATGCCATTCTTAATAAAAAATTTCTAAATAAAGTTTTCTTTTAAGCATGTATATGTATTTAAGGATTTAAAAATAAAAATAAGTATTCTAAAATTTAATTATGAGCTTAATAAAAAAAAAACACTAATAATATAAATATTTACATTATGGATTCATGGCAAAATTTAACAGAATACCAAATTTTTTCAAAATTCTTTCATATGTGTATTTAAATTATATGTAATTAAATTTTCTTTTGTTAGTAAGCTCATAATTAAATCTTAAAATAACTTAATCTTTTAAATGTTAAATAACTTAATTTTTAAATAACATACATTCAAAACATAAAAAAATAGTTACTTTAAGACTTAATTATGTTTATTGCTAAAAAAACGCCTAATAATATAAATATTTACATTATGGATTCATGGCAAAATTTAACAAATACCAATTTTTAAAAAATTCTTTCATATATCAATCAATTCAATTTCATATATCTTCATATATCAATTATATAATTGAAATATATATGTTGATTGATAATGAATATATATAATGGATAACTTTTTTGTTTTGGGCGATGTGATTTTTTGTTTTTGGGTGAATAACATCTATTCACCTTTTCAAAAACAGAAATGAAATTGTTTGTCAATTACAGACATTTTATTTAATATACATTAGTTAATATATTTTACTTTGTTACTGATAAATTGTATCTAACCTTCATTCTTTAGCTAAATTTTTACTTATAAAAGAGCAATAATTTGATTTGTGAATTTTGACTTTTTAAGATGAGCAATCAATTTCTGAAGGTATGCAATTTTTCTGAAACTAATTTGATTTGCTTAACAAAGATGTGAAAAATGCCAAAATAAAGATGTATTTAAAAAAAAAAAAAAATTATTAACAGTTACTTATAATACAAATTGATTCTTAAAAATTGTGGAGAGTTAAGTAAATAATAATTGTTAAACATCTAATGTGCTTTACAATACACATTTGTATTTTGTTTCTACAGGAACTAATAAAATCATATTTAATTTAAATTTCATAAAAAAATATAAATTTTTAATCTATTTGAAAATCGTTTGCTATTCATTTTTTAAAACTAGCAACTCAATAAATCTATAAACAAATTTCTTACATTTCACTAATATTAAAAATATCTCATGTGCTTTACAATACACATTTGTATTTTGTTTCTACAGGAACTAATAAAATCATATTTAATTTAAATTTCATAAAAAAATATAAATTTTTTTAATCTATTTGAAAATCGTTTGCTATTCATTTTTTAAAACTAGCAACTCAATAAATCTATAAACAAATTTCTTACATTTCACTAATATTAAAAATATCTCATGTGCTTTACAATACACATTTGTATTTTGTTTCTACAGGAACTAATAAAATCATATTTAATTTAAATTTCATAAAAAATATAAATTTTTAATCTATTTGAAAATCGTTTGCTATTCATTTTTTAAAACTAACAACTCAATAAATCTATAAACAAATTTCTTACATTTCACTAATATTAAAAATATCTGAACAAAAAAGGTTGAATAAATGTTTCAAGGTAAATTCAAAACTATTGATTGAATTTACAACATTTAATTTGTGGAAATTATTATTTTTATAAAAATGTGGATAAACGAAATTTAAATTTTAAAAAATGAAAACGGTTCTATTGGATATTAATGGAAGTCAAATATTTAAACAATTTGAATTTTGTTTTCAATGAATTTAATTTAGCTGTTATTTCCATTTTAGTGCTGACATTTTTTGCCGGTTTTAAGAATAAGTAAACTTTATATTCAATAATTTTTTTGAATAAATTTGAAATAATAGTATTTAGTGCCTTACCCATTGATTTCAATAACTTCTCGTCATTTGAAAAACATTAATATAAAATTTTAAGAATTAAAATAGAAAACTACCTTTAAACCTACCTTTTACTTTACCTTTAAATTTGAATTAAATAGTAAATCAAAACAAGCTCATAGTTCAATGAAAATGAGCTTTCATAGCTCATGAAAATTGTCAAAACTTTTAAATAAGAATATATATATATATATATATATATATATATATATATATATATATATATAAAAATATATATATATATAAATATTAAATATTTTTAAAGTATATTTTCATATAAATAGAAATAAAATTGCTGGTTTGAAATTTTGACGATATTTATTAACCATATAGTTTTTCAAAAAGAGTCTAAAACAAAAATAAGAAATATTTATAAATATTTTATTTCAATTAGGTTATTTTTCAAAAATTTTGAAAAACAGCATCTTTGTTTATTTTTGGCCAGAAACTGACACCAAAAACATAATATAAGAAAGTAAGCATCTAAATACAATGACCTCTTTAATCCAGCACGACCGTCGTTCCATTGATTAACGATTTTGCCGGATTATACAGGTAATCCGGCAAAAAAAAAAGAGTGCTATATCATGATATCCCCATCTATTATATATAATTCCCGTGTCACGATGTTTGTTCGCGATGAACTCGAAACTAACCATCCGATTTTAATTTTTTTTTTTTTTTTTTTTAAATGTGTGTTTTGTTCCAACTTGAGACATAGGATAGTTTTTATTCAGATTTTTTTGTATTTAAATGCAAAATCGGTTAAAATCTAGCATTGAGGAAGGCGCCAGCCAATCTTGCAACCCTGAATTTTCGCCAATTTCTCCAGGGTTGCAATACTGCAATTAGAGGAATTCGTAGCTTCATTTTTCGAACAATATAATGACTATTTTTAGATGGCGCCGTGTCTCGATACCTGTACTACATAACCGCAAAATTCTCATGTTCTGAATATTATTGTTTTATGTTATACTTTAAATTTTGTGAAAATTATATTGTATGAAATTTATATTATTTCTATGCGAAATAAATCAAATGTATGTAAGTATTACCTGATTTGATTATCAATATTTTTTTTATTTTCTAAGTTTGAATTTGAATTGGAATAAAATATATGGAATGAAAAGTTGTGAATCAAAACATTGAACTTTTCTATGCTTAAAGTTTGTCAACATGTGTTTTATTTGATTAAGAATTCTAAAATGAAATGGGATCTGCAAGATAATATAATATAGACAATATAATTTTAAAGAAATATGATGAATTTTAAGGATTTTTTGGAAAAGTGTGAAAATGAAGTAAACTCTGCAATTATTTGATATAATGATAACATTAAAATTTTATAAAAGGTATTATAATAGTTGCAAGTTGAAAATCAAGGACATTTTTTTAAAAAAACTTTTGTTATTTGAAAAACGAAGAATTTGAGTTATAAATTTGAGTGATTTGAATATTGTCGAAGAAAAATTGATAAATGGTACTTTTAAATTGGAAGTTATTTAAAGAAAACAAAACAAATAAATAAGTGTTTATATTAATAAAGGAGAATTTAAAGCTCAATAACATTTTTATGTATGTGCATTTGTTTTTATTTACATTTAAAAGTTGGTTTTAATTATTTCTTATTTGAATTTTTATGCATTTTGTATTCATTCAAAACACCATAATACTAATATTTCTGTTCTAAATGCTTTGAAACTTCATGTAAAAGTTTTCTTTAAATGTATGAAAGGAATAGAACATGGAAATTAACCTAAATTCATAAATTAGTTTTATTTCAGTTTTTAAACTAAGAATTTTTGTAAATTTGTAAAAAAAAAAGTTCGTGTCGACAAACTTTAAGCATACAAAAATGTATAAATAATTTAGATATAAATTTGAAAACTGTTTATTACCTACATAAGGATATTCCCAGAATAAAAATACTTGCAAAGGAAAAACTATTAATATACTATTTTTGAATTATCAAGTTGTGCAACAATATCACATTTTTGCCATGTTTATCCATATTTTAAAGAATAAATTGTATAAAAATAGTTAAAGTTGAAATTTTTATGTGAAATTCAAAGGTTTTGAATATATTTAATCAAAACACTTGCAAAAAGGCTAGATATTTTAAATTCAGGTCATTTCATATTAAAAAGCCTTTGCAAATAGGAGGAAGTTGTAAAAAAAAATTTTGTCGAGCAAATTCTAACTTTTTCAAAACAAAGCTCAGAAAATATTTAGAGCTTTGGGGAAAAATAAAACTATATTTTTTAATAAATATGACTATCAACTTGATAATTAAATGGCATTTTAATATATTTACAGCATTTTTAAAATTAATATCTCTAATTAAAAGTTGTTTTTAGCTTTTTCTCAGAATGAATTTTTATGCTTTTTGTTTTCATGTGCAACACCATAACACAAGTAATTTTGATCCGAATACTACAAAACTATGTATTTATGTTTTTCATAAATGTTTACAGGTAATAAACCTCTGAAATGATTATAGCTACATAAATATTTTTTATTTTAAATGTTAAGCTTGGAGTTACATGCAAATTTTGAAAGAATTTTGTGTCGACAGTATTTAAACTAGCACAAAATAATAAATAATAAAGTTATAAATTTACCAGGGGTCTATTCCCTGTAAAATGTTAGTACAAACAAATACAAACTTAGAAATTTAAAAAATATTGATTTGATTTTGAGTTTTCATGTTTTGTAACAGTATCAATTTTTGGCCACATTACCTGTCATTCCTGGCTCTACGTTTGATGATGAGATTAACGCATGTTTGAAACAATCATTTTTATGGAAAAACGTTGAAACACTTCGATTGACCATAAATATGCGAGTACAATTACATAATGATCCATTGGAACAAGTATTTTCAAATTAATTACTGGATACTGGAAACGGTACAATCAGACTACATCAAAATATGCAATGCATCCAATTGCCAGACAATTTCTACTCTGTTGTTCATTCAAAAATGAATTAATTGAGAATGTATTTCTGGATATTCTTAATAATCACTTAGACCATAATTGGCTCAGTAATCGTGCAATTTTGGCAGCAAAAATGTTGATGAAATTAACTGTCAAATACAAAATTTATTGCCAGGCAATCTAATGACTTTTAGGAGCTGAATGGCCGAGTGGCTAGCGCTCGGTACCACAGGTTTCGGGTTCGAGTCCGGCGGTGCCATGAATGTTTGTAGTGGTTCGAATCCACTTTAAACCGTAGGTCCCGGTCTAACAGGATCGTCTAGCGTTGCGGGGGTATTGTTACTCCGCGTCCGTGGCTATCTTCAAGTTGCATGCACCTCCTGGGTAGTGCTAAGCGAGTAACGTTTGTGCAGCGCTTGCCTTAAGGCATTAAAGGCAATTGTCTGAGTGGTTGCCAGTTGCGTTGGAACACACAACAACAACAAAAAAAAATCTGATGACTTTTAAGTCAATCGACACCATTGCTGATGAAAACCAGATCGTCAATTTTCTGATTGAATTTTTAAATTCTCTGGATATGCCAGGAATGCCGTCACACAATCTTCGTCTGAAAATTCGTTCACCGATCATTCTATTGCGTAACTTAAATCCACCAAAATTATGCAACGGTACACGATTTGTCACCAGAAGAATTACCGGAAACGTACTTGAAGCAACGATATTGACTGGAAAGTTTAAAGGCGAAGTCGTCCTGTACCTACCTATGATACCATCAGAATCTACAATATCTTTCAAAAGTCTACAATTTTCGATACGTTTGGCTCTTGCGATGACAATAAATAAGTCGCAAGGGCAGACAATTATAGTATCTAATAATTGAACGAAATACAAGAAAGCCACAACAACGCGTGGCCGGGTCTTCTAGTAAAATTATATTAACTAATATAGTTTAAAGATATCAAGATAAATCACTCTAGATAAAACTTTAAACGATTAAATCATGTACGTGTTTAATGTATTTACGCCCATTACGAGACCATGTAGGCGTTATAAATACCCGAGGAATGCGAACCTAATCAATACGAGAGCGAAGACTCGATCTGTGTCGAATTATAGAATGTGCCGAACTATCGAATGCCGTATATGAGAAAGCGCCATCTAGGAACTGGAAATCGAAATACTGCTAACAAGAAAATAAAGGGAAACTATAGTACTTCTTAAACTATTTAAAACGAAATTTGTCAAAACTTTTTAGATAAAAATATATAAAAAAAATAAGATTTAAGAATATTTTTTTTCATATAAACAGCAATAAAATTTCTGCTTTGAAATTTTGACAATATTTATTAACCATATATAGATTATTTTTCGAAATTTTTGAAAAATATCATTTTTGTTCCTACTTTTTCTGGCAAAGAACCTAACTGACATCAAAAATAAGATTTGAATTTTCCCCTTACTCTTTAATAATTAACTCTTTAGCAATGCTGAAAGTTAGAATTTTACTTCTTTCAATATTTAAATTTTTTTAATAATTATTCTTTTTAAAAGCAATTTAGATTAGTTTTGGGACATTGGCAAACTTGACCTAGGGGGTCAGAGAATAGCAGGGAAACACAATACAATATGTCCTTTGTAGAGGGGGAATGAACAGAGAGAGTTGTACTTTTTCTTCAGAATATTAGAAATAAATTATTTTGATCTGTAGTAAAATTATGATTACTTTTCCCTACCAAGACACATATGATCAATGCGCTTTTACACATTCACACGCTCAAATAATTTTAGAATATTTAAATAAAGATTCGCTAAATGACAAGATAGCAGTGAATACAAATAAAAAAACATTAAATGAAAATAATCAAAAAAATAATGAATAAATTTTGTTTGAATTTAGAATGCCCCTTACGACAGAAGTGAATGAATTTAAACTACTTATTATCTTGAAAAATATATAGCATTTTGTATTGCTATTAACTAATTAAATGTAACAAAATTCAGTAGCTTAGACACTAAAATAAAAAAGGAAATGCATGTTTTTATTTTCAAAATTAATCACACATTTTTGTATAAATTGCTGTTTATTTACTTTGAAATTTAGTAATTATCTATACAAAGATTTGCGATGGAACAAACTCATCAATAACAGTAGTTGGGTAAACGAGATTGTATTTTATTTGTTATAAGTATTTTCAAAATTTAATTCGCTCAGAAGATGGAATTTTTAATATAATGTTCTTTAATGATTATAAATTCAATTCTTCTTATTGTAATTAAAATTCGACTTAAATGGCATATCCTCCCCCATGTCCCTGCTCTTTCAGAAACCATGCGACTTGGCATCATGCCAATTCTCCACATTATCAGGGACCGAATTATATACAGTGAGTGTAAAAAGTATTCGCACAGTATGACAATTGATTTAAAAGAGATCCGTTCATAAAAATTATAAACATAAATTCCATTTTAATTCATTATAAATATATAATAGAACATATTTTCACTAGTTTCATGTGAAATTGACATAAAAATAATTTTATACTTGAATAAATATTTACAAAACTGAAACAATCCAACATCTTGTGATGTAAAAAATATTCGTACACTAAAAGAAATGCCAATTTTTTTTTTTTAGTTATTTTGTGATTGGTTTAGCCATTATGATGTAGTTAATTGACGTCATCTTGTAAGTTAGTTAAAAGGTTCTTCAGTGGAAATTTTAATGTAGTGAGGAACTAGAAATTCTGTAATGGGTCCTAAAAGTAAAGAGACAAGTGTTTCCGAAAGAGAACTGATTTTAAAGCTCCGTAAAAATGGTAAATCGTACAACAAGATTTCTGATCTGGTCGGTAGACCCCGTTCAACTGTACAGTCAATCATAAAAAAGTTTACTGCCACTAACTAGAAAGGTTCAAAACTGTTCTCGTACTGGGCGACCATGTCTAATGATATCATCTGACAGACGGTTTCTGGTACGTTCATTAAAGAAGGATCACCAAAATAAGTGCTTCTACATTAACATCAGAACTAAAGAACATGGGAACAGCAGTCTCCGAAAGTACTGTTCGAAATGCACGCAGAAATGAAGGTTTCCTTGGCCGTGTTGCGAGACGAAAATTCTTTGTTAGTGAGAAGAATCGGAAGCTGCCATTGTCTTTCGCCAAGCAATACGTTAATGAAAGTCCAGATTTCTGGAAAAGATTATCTTTACAGACGAAAGTAAATACAACATATTTGGATCGGACGGGAGACGAATGGTATGGCGAAAGCGCAATACAGAAATGCATTCTAAGAATTTAGTGCCAACAGTGAAATATGGGGGTGGAAGTCTGCTTGTTTGGGGTTGTATGAGTGCTTCTGGGGTGGGCAAATTAGTCTTTATTAAAGGCATTATGAATCATCAACTTTATATCGACATTTTAAAAAATAATTTAGGACCTAGTGCAACAAAAATGGGTTTCAATTGTGATTACGTTTTCATGCATGATAACGACGACCCCAAGCACACAGCCCGAAACACAAGGCTCTGGATACTATATAATACCCCAAAGTTCATGAAATTTCCTCCTCAATCGTTGGACCTCAACCCCATCGAGAATTTATGGGACGTTCTTGATAAAAATATTAGATCCAGACATATTTCTAATAAAAATGATTTGGAATCAGATCTTAATCAAGAATGGGACGTCATATCTAGCTCAATAACAGCAAAATTGGTGGAATCGATGCCAAAGAGACTCAAGGCAGTTATTCGAGCTAAAGGATATCCTACAAGGTATTAGCTGAAATATTATGATTGCATTGGCCAATATATGCCTGATGTACGAATACTTTTTACACCACAAGATGTTTGATTGTTTCAGTTTTGTAAATATTTATTCATGTATAATATTATTTTTGTGTCAATTTCACATGAAACTAGTGAAAATATGTTATATTATATATTATAATGAATTAAAATGGAATTTATGTTTATAATTTTTATGAACGGATCTCTTTTAAATCAATTGTAGTACTGTACGAATACTTTTTACACTCACTGTATAGTGTAACATTTCCTTCTGCTAAGGGGCCTCGATCAACAGTTGAATAGTTTTTCACTAGGAAACGTTTCTCCTCGTTGCAGACAATGACGGCATATTAATACACTAACCATTTATTTATTTCATCCTTTATATTTTATTAAATTAATAAATATATTTTAAATTACATTATATAATAGCTGTATCAAAAATAGTTATTTACATATTTACTGTATATGCATCAAAAATAGTTTACATATTTACTACTAATTATGGCATATAAAAAATAATCAGCATCAATCAAATTTCGGAAATTTTATGCATCCAGTATTTTCATGTACAGCAATATTTCCATCGCCATTATCTAACAGTTGCTTTGAGAATGTTTCAGCGGATGGATCTTGAAGCATTTTGAACACGCATGTTTACTTTTTTGTTGTAATTTTTCAACATTACGCCACAGTGACGATGATTTTAAGCAAGCGTTGATCTCATCAGCGTACGTTGAACGTGGAATGGCAGGAAGTGTTTGCCTGAAATCACCTGAAAGGAGTAACAGAGTGCCGCCGAATAATTTGTCGTTATAAGTTTTTGCTTTCGATAATCTTATGCTTTCGAATTGCAAATAACACTTACTTTACTGGAATCCCAGATTCGCCACAATAAAGAAAATTACAACACAATTACACCTGTAAGTTAAAACGCAATAACAGCCATCTTTATTTTTCTTAGAACAATAATAAAGTTGCCAATTTTGCTTAACTAAACATTAACACACGCTACACGTGTAAATATAATTTAATGCTACACGTGCAAAGAATATAACTTAACAAAACATTAACTTAAGACATTAACACGTGCAAATATAACAGTATTCGTTCTCTTATTATTTGACTTACCTTTAACAATGATAAAACACGTATATTTATTTAACACGTAAATATTTCTCTTTTATATTAAAACTATTCCCACAAAAACGTTGCGTATAATATACACAGGTAAAGCAACGGCCATTGTTGGCGCGAGTTCACAACACGTTGATTTATATAAGATCACTTAATTAAATAAAAGTTAAAAAAAAATGAAGCCGATTAAAGACTTTAATTTTTGTTTAAGCACACGTGCTGTAATGTCATGACTAAGAAATTAAAAAAAAAACCACTACATTGTTTTACGAAAGAAATTTTTAAAAATATTTAGAGGTGGACCACCCTTATCACTTAGGGTTTAAAAAATAGATTATGACCGATTCGCAGACCTACCAAATATGCACAAAAATTTTCATAAGAATCGGTGGAGCCGTTTCGGAGGAGTTTGGCAACAAACACTGTGACACGAGAATTTTATATATTAGATATATATATATATGTATATATATTAGATATATATATATATATATATATATATATAAAGGTCCATCCTTCTGCAGTTTTTTTTTCCCTATAATAATTTGAAATATTGTTATAGGCTTTTTTTTTAATATCTGGGTAGCGAATTACTGTATCCTCTAAATATATTTAAAAATACTCTTACAGTCATTGAAAAATAGAATAAAGACAGACAAGTATTAATCTTTTTAAGCCATAGTTAAGCCCTTCAAAAATTACTGTAGGCTAACAAAGGCAAAGGTTACATATTTAAGGAGTACCTGGGGTAGAAATTCCCTGCACCTTCTGTTACTTAATTTATTATTAATAAAATTTTGCTTTAAAGGAATTAAAACGTGAAAAAAATTTAAATGTTAAAAGTATAGATATAATTTAGGTTGAACCATAACTCAGGAGTTAAAATAGAAGAGAAATTAAGTTAACATTGAATGCCAAGTCGTAAGAGTGAGAGGCAGCCTTAAAAAGAAAGGTTACTCTACCTAATTGCTTTATCTTCTGAATAGGGAAGCTCTTTCTTTTTATTACTACTTTATGATATAACTCAACAAGGAAAACAAATTATATCATTGTTTCAGTTTCATGCTATAATATG
This sequence comes from Caerostris extrusa, assembly GCA_021605095.1. Classification (NCBI taxonomy): domain Eukaryota; kingdom Metazoa; phylum Arthropoda; class Arachnida; order Araneae; family Araneidae; genus Caerostris; species Caerostris extrusa. The sequence goes on from BPLR01002448.1 coordinate 68,305, forward strand.
TCATCTTTTCTACATGTATGTAAGTTTATGAATAATTTCAACCCTAAAAATATCAAATCATTTGTTTATAACAATAAGACAATATATGAATAATACTTGAATTAATAGTTACAAATAGAAAATGAGTCACAAGAATAATTAAAATAAAAACGAGTTTGAAACAGCTTATAACAAAAATTAATATATGAAAATAGTTATATTCACCTCATTTTCTTTTTGAATATTGACCACATCATTAACTATCTTCGAGGAATGGAATTCTAATGAAATGTAGATGTCCAATTTCTTTCTTTTCTACTTTCGCCAATATCAATCCCTGATTAAAAATGATAAATTGTTAATTTTATCCAAAGCAATCCTTATTCAAATAAAATTTAAAATACTTTATAACATTAATGTCATTTTGTAATATAAAATTAATAACAATTAAATAAAAACAATTTAGAAGCTTTACCATGGCTTGATTGGTTACATGAATCCAAAAATTTAGAGGATGCAATGCATTTGATATACTTTTACCTCTTCGTTCCCACTGGTACATAAGGATTTGGGAAATATACTTTATTACACTAATATTATTGTATAATATAATATTATAATGACAAATAAAAGGTAATGTTCTTATCCATGCACCTTACAGACTCAAAAATTGCTCGACCAAACTCACTAAAAATTTTACAGCTTGTTTTTATTATTGCCAAGACTGTTAAGGGCGAAATCTGATAGATATCACTGTTGTTTTCATGATGTTAATTGAAAATTGGACTTTTTACATTTCAACTACTGTTTTAATATTGAATATTGAATAAAAAGTCAATGAACAACACAATTGGACTCCATGTGAAACCAATTTAACAACCTGAAGAAGGAAAAAAAATTTTCATAAACAAAACAGCAATGAAACAAGGGGGAAAAAAAATAATTTTTACATGCCCGATTCAATTTATATAATTTTAATTTAATAAATGGATCTAAAACAATTACAATTGTATTGTTGTAACTGTTTTACATTAAACAATTACAACAATACAATTGTAATTATTTAATTTATTTGTAAATACATTCAGAATAAACAGTTAAGCATTGCTGGGTTCACTAGTTATAATTAAAGGGAATTGTTAGCAACTGGGATTATAAATAATTTACACACAACAATTTTACATACAATGAATAATAACATCTAACCATGATTAGCTCTAACCAACCAAGCTGTTATTTCTTCAAGAATGAAGTTACAAATTCGGATAGTAAAAGATAAGTCCTACTGTTGTTATGTGGGCCTGATTTTCATTTACAATGCAAATGCTAACCTGTTACTCTTAATATGATTTTCAAAATAACATTCCTAACCTCTTGTTTTTGTGGGGTCTTCCTTGTAGTATAGGTGAACTTGTAAGCATCATTCAAAAGGAAGTTAAATCGTTGTCAAATAATTTCAATGTCAGGTGTCATTTTTTGAGAGTGACTTCTTCTGAAATTATTACAACCCAAATTTCAATTTAATATAAATGCAAGGAAAAAGAAAAAGAAAAAAAAAAAAAGAAAAAAAATGCTACGAAGTGGTATAAACATTGGTAGATATTTCTGGTCGAAGTTAATTTAAAATATTACATTTACATGGTAGAAGTTAGAATATAAATAGTAGTTGTATTGTTATAGTTGTATATTGTATCATGTTTATGATAAAAATTAAATTTATTTTAATACTTGAATTAACATTTTGAAAGCTAAAAAGACATATCTCATGTATATTTAAAGAATTCTCAATAAATGATAAGAAGTAAGAAAATACATTGGAAAGGACTGCAAAAAAAAAATTCATAATGCAAGACGAATGAAAGAAGCAAAAGGAAACATTTTATAAGTATTGTATATATCCTTTAAAATATTTTTCTACATTCTAATAACAAATATTAAAACAAATTATACCTTAAAGTATGCAATTATTAAATTTTAATACATTTTTTAATAATTTTTTATAAATACATAATTTTTATAGTAAATTTTTTTTTTTTAAATTATTTTTTTTTTTTCAAAATTTGGAAGCAGGAAATTTTATATAATTAGTCATAAAATAGGATGAAAATTGCATCAATGAATGGATAACCAATTTTAAGAGTGTCCATTAAAAGAGCGATGCAATATGGTAAAACATGAAGCAAATATCATTGTGCTAAGTATACTGTTAAATTTATCTTTAAAACGTTGTTTTGGTTATATACTTTAAAAAAAATTAATACTTATAAATTAACAAACCTTTTAATTATACATAAGAATTAAAAGTTTAAAAAAAATATAACAATTAATTGTAATTTAGCATATTTTTTTCAATTTTTATGTTGTATTTTAATACTTTAAAAATTAAGTATTGCATAGAAAAGTTTTTAAAATTAAAATTTTGTTTTCTAAATTTTCACAAGTAATATCTAGCCTACATCCTCTTTTTCAGGACCAACAAATACTGTACAAATATATACTTTTAATTTGTTGAGCACAGATTACAATGGTTTTGTGTAAATATAGTGCTGCAATGTAGCAGTATACATGTATATGTAAATGGTCATATGGGTATCGTATATGATCCTTTAGATCATACAATTTTTTTTTATTCTTTATATTAAGTACATTTTTATTAGTTAACTCATAAAAATATTGTTAGGGCTATTTAATAGTTTAAAAATGATAATAATAGATATAAAATAGTTTTACTTTTCAATAAGATCTTTTTTGTAGGATCATGTTATAATATGTTTTAAAATTTTCTATAAGAAATAAGTATTCATCTAATATAAAAATATTTTAAAAAAAAAAGCTATTTATTATAAATTAATACAATTAATATATGTTGATAAAAACTACAAGCATACTTATTTTCAATTTTAACAGTAATTTTTATAGTTCTAGGGTTTAAATCAAAATTTTTTCAATATAATTTATTAAAATCAGTAAGTGCTTTTTTTTTTTTTTTTTTTTTTTTTTTTTTTCCATTTTTTATGAAATTAATCAACCTTATTCGGATGAATTGATTTATTTAAATATTTACTAATACTTTTCCTGTTTATTTTGTGTTGTCATGTTTTAACAATAAAACCAACTTTTGGTTATTCTCAACCATAAAATTCATATTTCAGAATTATATAAATTTAAAATAGCAATTTTACATAAGATGCTATAAAATAGACAGTTTTTCCATAAGATTCTTATGGTGTAGTTTTTAGTGAGAAAATAAAACTCTTACATAAAAAATATCTTTTAAACTTAAGAAAATATTGATACTTTTTTTTTTTTTTTTTTAAATCCTAGCATGTTTTGAATGTATTAATATCTTTAAACAGAGCCCAAATTTTTTTTTTTGTACTTAATAAATATATAAATTTTTTATTATGATTAAATTATATTAGTAAGACAAATATTAATTATGCACTTTTTGTAAATCAAGTCAGTATACATAAAATAAATGATATATTACTTATACCATTAATAAATACATAAAAGAGCATCCATAAATACTAAATAAATAAAGTATGGCAATAATTAAAATAAATTAATTTGTTCTTTTATGTTCTACGAATTACTAAAAGTTGGTTTTATTCACAAACACAAAAATACAAATTAAACAGCAAAGTAGTTTATATTTTAATAAAGCAATAAAATATAAGAAAATTTTGATTATTTTCACCCAATTCCTACGTTAATTTTTAAAAGATTTATAGAATATATAGATAAGAATCTGTGCATTTTTATCTTTTAAAATTAACGTGCACAGAAATAATATAACAAAACAGAAATAATAACAAAAAAATGCACAGATTCTTATAAGACAAATTAATAAAATTTTAATGCCAGTCCTAGTATTGTAGCTAAAACTGAATGCATGCTTCTAGATGAAAATTTAATATTTTATCAATAATCATTTATTGTATTAATTCATAATAAATATACTCCCTAAAAATTACTTTATGTTAGATATTTGCTTTTTATTTATATCTCCACAGTATAAGACAGAATCTTTTATTGAAATGTATTATACATTTTTATGATATTATTTTGTTATAGTTATAATTTTTATGAAAATCGAGCATTTTCACATTTACTATTTGATTTAAAGCGAAACAATAATATTCTTGATTTTGATTGGCAATTGTCATTTGAATTTGTTATAGAGTGAAATTTGTTAAATCATGGTATTTTGAACTGAATTTTGTATAAATGGGAGGAAAAAAAAAAACAATCTTGCTCTTATTTCTCAGATTTTTTAAAAATAAAAATATATTTTATATATATATATAACATATCATTTAAAAAATAAGAAAACATTATACATATAACACACACATATATATATATATATATATATATATATATCAATACATCATCTAAAAATTATTTCTAAAATACCCGAGATATAAGAGCAGTATATAGTTGTTTTTCATTAATGCGATTGTATATACAATATGTATTGTGCACATACATATATGTATATACAATCTTTGAAAGATTGGGAAATCTACAGAGAAGAGTGAATTGATTTAGACTACAAATGCTTTTTTTGTTGTGATTACAGCTGTCATTAAAAACAGTTTTATTCTTAAGTAAAATGTCTTTATTGAATGAAATCCATTTCTGTTAAATACATAAAAGAGTGCAATATGCTATTTTAAATTCATATTTCATTTAGTAAAATTAAATTTTTATATGAAGCAAGTAAAAGACATGCTAATTCACCATAGCAAATTATTGTTTATATTTTATTATATCATGAATTAGAATTTTATCATGATTTTTTTTACTTTTTAGTCGATTAAAAAAATATCCTTATAGTAACAGTTTTTTCATATTTTGTTAACATTTTCGTGTTAAACATGGTTAATGTAAATAAAAATTAAAATCTTGATAAATGAATCTTGATAAAATAAATTTGAAGTAGAATAATTTTCATCGTAAAGAATTGATAATATTTTTATTTAACTGCAAGCCAGAGATGGACATTTGTCGAAGGCAAGCAATTAATGCTAAATTACCAAAATATTAATCTGTTTGCTTAAGAAAATTTCTTTTAACAGAATTGAGATTTAATTTATTTAATACTATTTGAATTATTCATTTTTATATTGTCCTTCAAGTTAGAATCAATGTCCTGTGTAAAATAAAAACAACTGCATGTTAATTTCAATCAATACTTTTTGTATTCAGAAAAGACTTGAAGAATCAAATACTAAAAAGTTGCAAGTCAAATAAGTTGCAAGTTAAAATTAATGCAATAGAACAATTTTTTTTTTTTTCAAAATTTCAAAACAAAAGAGAATCATTTTTTAAGTCAAACTTAACATTTTAATTTGAATAATTGATAAAAAAATGAAACTTTTAAGGTTAATGTTTGAAAAAGTCTTAGGATGCTTCTCTTGATGCTAAGTATGCATAGAATACTTTATTTCTGGCCAATATTATTTAAATAAAATATTTCAACTTAAACTTTTTTAAAATTAATTTGAAACAAATTTCCTTCGCAAATTACCTTAAAAAATCTAGTTGTTTTATTATCCATATAATTTTTTTATACTTATTTTCTATATATTTAACCTCTGATTCTACTTATTTCAATTTTAACCTTCCAGGCGTAGAAGAAAATCAAATGCTTGTTTGGGAGTTTGTACCACAACTATTACAAAAATACTGATTTTATGTGTGTAAGGTATGTGCATTTATTTAATTATTATGATTAGTATTGCATGATTGAATGATTTTACTTGAATTAAATATGATTATACTTGTAAATATAATACTGAATTTATATAAATACATAAATACTGTTATCAATTTCTTTTGTTACAAAACAAGTTGAAACTAAATGATATCCAGTATACTAATCTGCCAAAAACATTAAAAATTGTGATATTTAAAAATTAATATATGCACCGATATAAAATAAGGACTTTGCAATCCTATAAATAAGCATATTCATTTATTCTCTCTATTTAATTTCCTAATAATGATGGTCATTTTAATATTTCTGCCTATTTGGGTAATGAATGATTTATATGTGAAAAAATACTACCTTTGATAAATCTACAGTATATTTTGAACAGCTAACAAAATTTGCAATGTCCAAATTGTTTTACCTAACCTGTGTTTTTTAAAATCTGTTTTCAAAGTCATAATTCTTTTTAATTTTTTTGGTTGACCAGTTTAAGACAACACAAATGAAAAACAATTTAATACTCAATTTTCAATGCATGCATAATATTTTTGATATTATATTTTTCTGAAATATAATTAGTTGAATCAATGTTTGTTATTCAAATTTAAAGTGTATTGTTTATTATAAAAAATAATTTCTAAGACACCATCCATTTTTACTATGTCAATGAATATATTTTAGTTGTTTTATAAAATTGTTGTATTCACCAAAAAAATTTTGAATATGAAAGGAATATTTTTTTTAAACACTATTCATGTATCATATTTCTATTGGGTACTTATGTATGAACGCCATCGCAGCTACAGATTTGGCGGTTTTTAAGTGCCGCCAATCTACACTTAAAATTTTTGTGACAAATCATAAAATATATAAAACACTTTATTTAAAATCAAAACACTTTTAAAATACAAAACACTTTTTTTTTAAAAACAAAGTAGTTAATCGGATTTCGGTCGAAAATGGGCCAATATAGAGTAAAACATAGATTCAAAACAGTCTCTATTTTTGGCGCAACTTCTGCTGCGCTGGCGTTAATACGTAAGTACCTCAATTGTTATGAGATATGCAATTTATATTTAAATCTCTATTTCCCTACTGTTGTTAAAATTTCATATAAAAACATACATTGTACGTTTTTTTGATGTTCACTTGTACTACAAAACTTTTAGATACAATGATATAAATATAAGCACATTGCAAAAATTAGTAATGTTATTGGAAAAAAAAAAAACTAGCTTTACCCTTTGATTTCTTAAAGCACCACGGCGCTCATTAGTTGTTATCACGGCGCGCATTGTCACCAACGCTTAAACTCAACTTATTCCCATGCTACTTGTTGATATTATGATGAATATAATAATTATAGTGACCATACTTCCACTAACCCTTAATAATCTGTCAAATTTGATAGAAGTACTGAACTGCTAGACAACATTATAAAGCAAAATTTTTGAATTGCCAAAAAAAAAAAAATAATAATAATCCTTTCGCATATGTACGGTTACAGTTAATGTGTCATTTTTGAACAAATAAAAAGTCAATCAGTAAAATTAATTTAAAATATTTGCATTTCATTGAAAATTTATTAATTGTTTACCTTATTAAAATAAGCCAGTAGGCACACGGACTTGAACCACCACGAGGCTGTTGCGCCAATGAAGTAGTAGTAGTAGTAGTTTTTAAACTGTACACTATGAAATCATCTCATAGTTAAAATTTTGCATTTTCCGATTTTCTTCTTCTGAATTGAACTTCGCCTTAAGGCTCACCAACGGCGCACGTTGCCACTGAACCACGAGTCCGGCATTACTTTATTTAAAATATTGTACGTAAATGCGTACGTGTTTTAAATATTGTATGCAAATATTACATTATTATACACAAATATTGCATTAATATTATACGTATTTTATAGTAATATTTGTATTTATTTAATATTTCTAGATTATTATAAATGAGAGTTTTATAAAAGAAAATTTATTATAATATCTAATTTATCTGGATGTGGCTATTTCATATTGAAACGCAATAAAAAAATTTTATTTCCTAACTTAAATGTTTCCATACAAAAATTAAGTAAAATCATTAATTGAGAAATACGAAAATGATCATGTGACGTTATTATTAATTAAACATTAAATAAATAAATACATAAATTGAAACTAAAATATATAGAAAATTTTCAATATATTAAAATATTAAATGAAAAACTATGAAAGTCATAAAAACAAATTATAAATTTCATGTGATTAATCTATAAACGTTAGAAAGAATATGTGAAATTAATTAAAACTAAAGCTCATCTGATATAATTCATTTTTAATCGCATCTAACCTTAATTATATGTATGTTAATACGTCTTGTAATTTTTAATATATCTAATTCTAAAATTCTTGGTCTTACGGCCAAGTGACTAGCGCTCGGTGCCACAAGTTTCAGGTTCGAGTCGCAGCGGTACCACGGACATTTGTTATGGTTCGGAATCTACTTTAAACCGCGATCTAATAAGACTGTAGAGCGTAGGGCTGACAACTTTACCGCGTGAAAAGACCACATCTCTCGTCTCAAAACCTGCCAATAGGCAGACGACCTTGGCTCACCATGGGGCTGTTGCGCCAATGAAGATGAATTCTAGAATTCTATCTCGTTAATATTTTGGAATTCTTGTTATTTCCAGTTGCTGAACTTATTGACCATTTTAAAACTTGAGATGATTTGTCTCTGGAAGGGCAAATATAAATCGACTATATTAACTTGGTACATTGTTTCCACATGAGCGGAATCAGCGAGATTCGTTCCTTCCTTCTTGAACGCGATAAAAGTATGTCTTTACTTACGGATTTATTATACTTATTTGTAGCATAAATGGATAGGCTTCGCTTGTCATGTTGTAAATGCAGGGTGATTATAATTAAAGTCCCACTTTCAAAATGCTGTAAAAAAAAGAAAAAGAAAAAGAAAAAAAAAAGAACCGCTCCTCACAATGAGTTCAAATTTGAATTGAAGATACTTGAAGGGGTGAAGATTTGGCCTAAAAAAAAAAAAAAAAAAATTCCAAAATTGTTTAATAGATGGAGTCTGTATATCGGCATAAAAGAAATGAATTCGGCTGCCAGTGATATTTTGAATCGAAATTACAACGTATTTGGCATGAGTAGCACATTAATCCAACTGCAGTGTTCAATGTGCTTGTTCGTTTCGGTTTTTGACGGAAAAAAGGACTTCCAAGTCATTCAACAGTTGTGATACTGTTAGTGGACAACTAACATCCACCACGGCAAGGGCATACAAAATTGGATGGGAAAAATCGGTGAAACTTTTTTTTTGATGCCATACCGTTTCTACTTTCATCAAGTATCTTCAGTGCAAATTTGAACTCATTGTGACGAGTAGTTCTCTTCTTACAGATTTTTGAAAGTGGGACTTTAATTATAATCACCCTGTAAATATGAAATCATCTATGTAATTTTTAAAATTTTATACTGAGTGGATTTACACTTTTAAACATGGTCATATCGAATCGCGAAGCTCATGAATCAACACAAGGTGGACAACGTTTGTCCTTGTCCATCTCAATTCGGAATAAACATCCTAGCAACGACATTTAAAGAGTTCTCACCCAATTCCTTAAACAATAAGTGGACTCTCCTACTGGATTAACTATTTATTGTGTTTATTCTCAGCATAAATGAAGATACTTTTAGTTTAGAAAGGGGTATCCTTACGTTAGAAGCACAATTTACTAACCACCAGTTGGGGCCTGAATGGCCGAGTGGCTGGCGCTCGGTACCACAGGTTTCGGGTTCGAGTCCCGGCGGTGCCATGGTTGTTTGTAGTGGTTCGGAATCGTAGAGCGTTGCGGGGGCATTGTTACTCCGCGTCCGTGGTTTATCTTCAAGTTACACGCGCCCCTGGGTAATGCAATGTAAGTACGTCTGTGCAGCACTTGCCTTAAGGCATCCAAGACCAAGCTGTCTGTGTTTGCCAGCTGCATTAAAAAAAAAAAAAAAAAAAAAAAAACTATCCACCAGTTTGATCCATATTTCTTGTTAAATTAAATTTTTTTTTTTTTATGCAACAAAAAATCCTTGTGATCCACATCAGAAAAAAATAAATATGATATTTTATTAATCTTTTATCATCTAAACGAATCATTACTTTTCGAACAGTACTAGTTTTGAATATATATATTGTAATTAATCGCAAAAGGATAGTCTGATTTTTTTCTCCACTTTTTCACTTAGCTTTTGCAAATTGATCTCAATTTCGGTATTTGCACATTTAATAGACGTTGCAGGTTAGCGTTCGTTATGTTTGCCAGTGTTTTGTGTTTGGTCAGTTTCATTTTCGAAAAAAAAAAAAAAAAAAAAGAAAAGATGTTCGCAGGTGTCAGTTGAACAAAAAGCGCTAACAACTTGAACTAAGAGTCTGCTTTGCTCTGCTATCAACAATCAATTGTACGTATCTAGGGATGGCCACTTAAAGTAAAACATAGAATCTGTTATATTAGATGTTTCAAGATGCGCGCGCATAAAACAGGCAATATCTGTCATATATGCGCAATAATTTTATTTCAAAATTAATTAAATTAATTTTTTGAATATATGGATGCATCCATAATGTATTTTTTTAATTCACTACTTTGGCCATTATAAAATAAATATATTTTGTAAAAGTGTGAAAATCTCACTGGCCGGGAAAACATTCAAGGCGGGCCGCGGATTGGCCACCCCTGATCTAGTCAAATAGCAATTCCAATAGATTGTCTTTTCCAGTTTATGATTTTCTTCGATATTTCTTCATATCGATTTCGAAATGAGTTCTTGTTTGGAAATTTAACGAAACTGGAATCAGACGAAAGTAATATTGTTCTTCCCAATTATATTATAGAAACAGGCATATGAATCTTTTCATTAAAGAAGTAATTATAAAACAAAACTCGATAAAAGGATATTGGTATCGGTTTAAAGTATAAACACTTTTCTCCTCATTTATTAGAGGGACCACTGATGAATTAACTAAGTTCAGTAACTAAGTTAGCTAACCGGCTTTTCTTAATTATTGGGTTTTTTTTTTCCCTACTTCAAACTGTAGCGATATTTGCCATAAGAACTCTAGCAGCCCAATAAAATTTAGCATTGGTAAAGTTGTCAAGAGTTAAAAGTCATAAAATCAAGTGCAGTGCATGCTGTCAAACGTAAAAAAATAGTCCATGGCTTCACCTGACGAGCATCATGAGTAGCTACACCAATGTGGTGCAAGTGTTTATTAAGAAAATCATGTCCTGTCGAGAATCTGAAATTTACTATAAAAAACTGCACGGGACAAGTCCATTGGGATGGGGGATGAAATAAGTATATTCCATGTTTTATCAGTTGAAAAAAATTTGTAAGCTTGTTTAAAGATCTGTCTATTTTTTTCTTTACCTCAGAACTAAATTGATGAAAGGATAAAGGAAATTGTGGCCGTGGCAACTTACAACCAATTTTGGCCGAGAGGTCGGCCTTATCATTTCCAGGCAGAATATTGCAGAATTTTTCACAAACTTTTGAAACTGTAAGCAGAACCACTCAACTATTTCATAGAATGTATATTAATAATAAATTGAGAAAAAAAGTTTTCATTTAATCATGTAGCATTACTTTCAAAAACGGGAATCTTGTTATAAAATTTCATTTTAGGAAATGTCACTAATTTTAAAACTGCAAATCCTTTTCATATCTTAAATATCTTAAAGATCAAACCGCGTTTGTGATGTCTCGTGGAGTCTGTTCCCAGACTTTGTTTACACGATTTAAAATGTAAACATGTAAACAAATGAAGCGTTCGATTGTCAACTTATTTACATTTTTTTGCAATATTTACAAACTCTGGCTTTTACCCATATAGTTAGGAAAATGGAGATTTGCATAATTGTTTAAACTAAAACTATACAACATGCTATTACTTTAACTATGCAACGACTAACTTAAATATATCTAACTACATAACAAATTTGTTCTGTTTGTTTCATATATTTTCTGATAAGTAGGGGAAAATGTAGATATTGAATTTCATCAACATAGTAAAACAAAACAAGAATTGATAAGTTTGCAGACAAGCTGTAATTTTAGTATTTTTATTTTGGCTAGATAAAAATGGCCTCTTTTTCTATATCACGGCTTTATGTACTCAGGCCTTCACGGCTTGGCGTTTCCTCTTTATCATTGCGAGAGGACGTCAAGCGGAGGACTATTAAAGCGGTTTACAGTGAAAGGTTATCGACAGAGTAGTCTCCAGGGAATAAGGAGAGGGAAGAAGGGATAAAAAAAAAAAAAAAACCGACAGGGAGGAGAGAGGGAAAAAGTTCCACTGTATTATCGACCAATGGTTGAAGGCTTGACAATCGAGAGAGCACAATTCGTTTTATTTTGTCGTCCCATTGTCTGTATTTCACAATAGAAGGGCGTGAAAGTATTAACAGTTCAAGATTTTGGGGTGGGTGTGTGTATAGATATATATATCTATACATATATATATCCACACATACACAATTTTGACTGAAGCAAACAACGAAATCTCGGTATACCTCTGCTTTGGAATAAGTCGAATTCGATTGATATCCTTTTTGGGCACAAAATGGAATTTGAATCTTTTGGAATACGATCTCAAAATCTTTGCTAAATGAATGGATGTCAACTTTCCAACAAAACCCCAAGCAAGCCGTAATAGTATTGTCTAGAACAGGAGTCATAACTCCGCGGGCCGCATTTAAAATTATATATCCCCATATTAGATTTAAACCCATTATAGACATATTTTGGACTGAAAAATTGAAGCATAATGAGTTATAATTTTTGTGTTTACTATTATTATTCTTACATGTAAACATTGAGAATATAATAATAATGATACTAAACGCACACTGTAAAGAAATATATATAACTAAAAGTGAAATATGAAAAATATATAAACGAAATAAAAAAATGATGTAATTAAAAAAATATTTATTTTACTAGTGCGATATTTTTCACTTAGCTTTTGCAAATCGATCTCAATTTGGGTATTTGCACATCCTAAATGGTGTTGCAGATTAGCGTCCGTTATACTTGACCGTATTTTGTGTTTGGTCATTTTCATTTTCGGGAAAAAACGATTCGCAGGTGTAAGTTGAGCCAAAAGCGCTAACAACTTCAACTAAGAGTCTGGTTTGCTCTGCTATCAACAATCAATTATGCGTATGTAAGGGTGGTCACTGAGGTCACTTAAAGTAAAATATAGAATCTATTATATCAAATATTCCAAGATGCGTACGCATCATGAGTTCGCAGAATATAATTTAATTATTCTGCGAACTCATAAGTGTAAACTCCTAAATAAAACAGGCAATATCTGTCATATACACTCAAGAGCCAAAACATTATGACCGCCTGTCAATAACGAGTTGGCTCACCTTTGAACACAGCTTCAACCCGCCTTGGCATGGATGCCACAAGTCCTTGGTAGATGGCCGGAGACAGATTGTACCAGATGTTTAAGCAACGGTCACGCAAATCCGAGATATTGCGAATGGGTGGTCTTTGAACTCTGAGCTGCCGTCCTAGGACATCCCAAATGTGTTCTATCGGATTGCAATCCGGTGAGTTAGGCGGCCAGGACATTAACTGGAATTCAGCATCATGTTCCTGGAACCACTCCAACACAATTTTAGCCTTGTGACAAGGGGCGTTGTTCAGTTGGAACATTCCATTTCCAGCTGGAAAAACAGAGGCCATGTAAGGATGCAACTGGTCCGGAATGATGTTCAGATACCCTGTAGCATTCATGGTCTGCTCTACCGCAACCACGGGTCCCAGAGACGCCCAAGATAACGTGCCCCAAAGCATAGATGAAAGAATGATTCTTCAGACTCTCCAGCAGCAGTTAAATACCACTTCCACCTGATCACGTGCCTTCCACGTCATCCAGGCGAGTTCATTGCAAAATGTAGGAGTGGTCATAATGTTTTGGCACGAGTGTATTCGCAAGAACATTATTTTAAAATCAGAGTTAATTTTTGCTCATAATTTCGGCAGTTCATTTTTGAATATATGGATTGCATACATAATGTATTTTTATACATTGTTTTTCACTATTTTGGTCATGATAAAATAAATATATTTTGTAAAAATGTGATATATCTCACGGATCAGAAAAATATTCAAGGCGGGTTTGGCCAGTCCTTGTCTAGAATAACGTCAGCGAAAATGTGACGTGATGAAAACATCGTCACATTTTGAGGAAGAAAGCAGAAGCCAAATTCTTCGGACAGATGTTTAGTAAACGTCAAAACTAGTTAATTCTCAACCGGGATTATACGTTAGAAAAAAAGCGACATAAAACAGAAAAATTTTATGTAATTTCCTTTCGTGCATGTATTTTATTACTAGGCGGGGGTTTAAACCATTTTAAGCAATCCCATTATATGCAAAATCTACAGGATCATTTTTCATCATATCCATTTCTCGTCGGAGAAATTCGTTTTATATGCATCCTATTTGACATGTCGAAGGATTTGGAGCTGATTAAGGTCGTATATCGAAGTACCACTGTATATATATATACACGCGCGCGCACACGCACACACACACACACACACACACATTACAGTGATACCTACCTCGATATACGTCCTTAATCTGTGCACATATATATGCATGCACAGCCACAATTCATTTCGAAATTTCTTCAAAATTGCTAGGGATACTACTAATACAAGTCTAAATCAAATGAAAAAGGGGGGATAAATGGATCAATATTCGTTAAATTGGCCAATTAGATTTGACGCCAATTTGGCTGCTTTTCGTGGTTGTGAATTTTTCATGGTTGATGTTATTTTTTAAGCTGTTGTACTGTTCACAGATAGACAGACGTAAAATAAATAAAACATACTTATGCCGAATTGCAAGCACTTAAAATTTTGTTTAATAGATAAAAAAAATTTCACTGTTATGAATGGATCAATATTCGTTAAATTACCCTATTAGATTTGATGCCAAATGGCTGCTTTTCGTGGTTAGCGAATTTTTCATGGTTAATGTTAGCTTTTAAGCTGTTGTACTGTTCACAGATAGACAGACGTAAAATAAATAAAAACATACTTATGCTGAATTTAAGCACTTAAAATTTTGTTTAATAAAAAAAAAAAAAAATTTCACTGTTATATTACCAATAAAAATATCACGGTTTAATCTTAGACTTTTGTACTTTCGAAGAAGTCGTGAATGTTGCAACCTGCAGTATATTACCTATTCTATAAGGTTACCGTAGTTCGATTTCTAGAAGAGGGAAGATCCTTTCTCAGAGTGACGAGGTTGGAAGAAACCGGCTGTGCTAAAGAAGAATATCTTTGATAACACCCGATACGACTTTGCTTTTGCTGTCTATAAACAAAGCACAAGGCCAGTCATTTAAAATTGCTGGGATTGATTTGCGATCGAGCTGCTTTGCTTTAGCCATGGTCATTTATACACTGCTGGAGTTAAAAATGGAAAAAAATTTAAACGTAGCTTGCGAACGAATTGAAAATTATAACTTACATGATAATTATAAAAATAAAGTATTGCTTCTTGAATCAATCTTGAAATAATTTCTGAAAACAGTGCAATAAAATTTATGTTATTATTTTCACCTCACATGTCATTCCTTTAAAATCATGAAGCGCATAAGGGAAAAAAAAAATTATCAGAAAAGTTATTTTGACTTGGCTGTGTGTTTCGAAGTAATTTAGACATATATTTACTACTCCAAAATATTTTTTGATTATAATAAGTACGGATATATATTTTAATGTTTTTTACACTAAGGCAGGGGTCTCCAAACTTTCCAGCCTTAGGGCCATACTGTTTACTCCAGTAAGTACCAAGGGCCAAAACCATTTTAATTTTTCTGCCATTATCTATAATTTCCAGTTAGTTGTTATGCTTAAGTTAAATTTTCAACAAGTCAATAAAACCGAGTTATTATCATTCTGTATTTTTTTATCCAACTTATTACAGCAACAATAAGCTATTCGCTATCTCGGGCCGTAGTTTGGAGACCCCTGCATTAAGGGGAAAAAAAAAAAATTATGCTAAAGAGGGGGGGAATGCATTTTCGGTCAATAAATGCTTACTTTTAAAATTGGTTTTATTTTATTTATTTATTTTTTTACCTTTTTTAAAAAATTGCTATTAAAAATAGGTAATTATATTAACGACTTCCACGCTAAGTCCCATCGATTCATTCATTGAATTTCACGAGGTGTGTGTGTGTGGGGGATATCTGTCGAGATTTTATTATTATACTATAAAACAAATCAATGTGAATAATTTTACAAAAATATTGTAGACGCTTTTTCGGAACATTTTTTTCCTGTTTATTCTCTATTCCTGCCATTCCCTAGAAAAACCCGCACCTGCAAGTTTATTATTATTATTATAGGGAAAACTGACTCTGCGCGCGATAACAGCGCTAGATTATCGTCTGCCGAAACGCAACGGTTTGATTCTTTGGGGAACTTAATCGCACCTTGTCTCTTGGCGGAAATGTGTTGGATTTCCATCCGTTCTATCCTTCCCCCATTTCTACCTCTGTATTTCATACGTAGAAGGAAGGTGTTCGAAAACGACCCCGTTTTTCATTCGGTTGCAGTGATCGACGACGAGCGGTTGGGTCGTTTCATTTTCGCTGCGTTCCGATCACTATCTATCAACAATGCGTAAGTTGAGTTTCGTTTCGTTTGTGGTGCCTTTGCTATAAATGAAGGTTTTTGTGTTTTCGATCTGTTAAAAAGGAAGCCTGGTTTTCATTTAAATTTAGAAACTCACAACTTTACTCTCAAATAAAATATATTTATATATATTTGCTGTAAATAATGATGGTTTTAAGTTATGTTTGTTTTTATGTCAAATATGAATGCTATAGCTCTACTTAATACGGAATTAGATTAATATTTAAGTTATTGAATAAAATAAAATTTTTAAGTTTATGAAGTTTTTAAGATAATGAATGTAATAAAATTTTTAATTTTCATTTAGTTTTTACATTTTTTTACAGTATTGTTTTGTTTTCCCCTGTTGATTGTTTAAAGTTCCTTATTTTAAGTAATGAACATTATATAGTTGTGCGTATTTCGGATTTATGTATACTTTTACCCATCAAATATATGGATATTGTTTCAGAAGCGGATTTTTTCGATAATTTCTCTTGCAAGCTAATATTTACATAAATAAATAGTATAATATTTTTCTAAAAGTTCGTCTGTGAAAGCAAAGGCAATTTTATTTCAAAATAAAAATGAAATTTTTCAAGAAAAGAAAATTATTTGGAATTCTAATTTATTTATTTATTTATTTTTCGTTTTTTGTAGGATTATTTTATTTATCTATCTGTAAAAAGGGGAGCCCGGTTTTCATTCAAATTTAGAAGCCCCCAACATTCTTCTCAAATAAATAAAATAAAAATATATTTGCTTTTTAAATAATGAAGATTTTAAGTTATCTGTTTGTTTTTATGTCAAATATGAATGCTATACCTGTACTTAATATGGAATTAGATTAATATTTAAGTTATTGAATTCAATGTAATAGAATTTTTAATTTTAGTTTTTTATAGTAAATCATTGTTTTGTTTTTCCCTGTTATGTTTAAAGTTCTTCTCTTAGTGTTAAGTAATGAACATTATATTTGCGCTTATTTCTGATTTTTACCCATCAAATGTAAATATTGTTTCAGAAGCAGGATCCTTGACCATTTTAAATTGTTCTTATTGATTAATTTTTTTTTTTTAAAAATTTCTTTCCTGAGCTAATATTTACGTAATTAAATAATGTAATTTTTTTCTAAAAAAATCATCTGGTGGAAGTAAAGGCAATTTTATTTCAAAATAGAAATGAGTTTTTCAAGAAAAGAAAATTATTTCGAATTCTATAATTTTTTTTATCTCCCCTTTCAATTACATTTTTTTAAAGTTAATTTTGTTAGAATAAAATTTTCATACTTAATATTTGTTATAAACCTTGGATCAAATTATATGAGTTATAATTATGTTTAATTCTCTTTTCATACATCAGATTTTTAAAATTCTTATATATATATATATAATGTATATATATATGTGTATATATATGTGTGTGTATATGTATATATGTATATGTATATGTATATATGTATATGTATATATGTATATATTTATATGTATATATATATATGTATATATTTATATGTATATTTATATGTATATATATATGTATATTTATATATATATATATATATATTTATATGTATATATATATATATATATATATATAAATAATATTTTTTTCATAAATTTCAGAATTGTCTTTCTTTGATATTTCAACTCATTTTTATTTAAAAGGGGATACATTAATTTTTCTGTACATAAAATATTTGCTTTTCAGATGAAAAAACAAAAAGTTTAAGAACCCGATTTTATATTAATAACTAACTTTGTAACTTAATACAGAATTATGTTAGTATTAATAAAATTTTCATTTAATTTATTTCTAAATTAATTTACCTATTATTATTTTTTTTCACCTTTAAGTGTTTTTTTCTCCAATATATTTTTTCCATTTTTTCAATTATATTGAAACTTTATTTTTTGATATTTAAAAACATTTGTTTATTTTCAAATGAATAAACAAATAAAATAAAAAGTTTTTCCTTGTTTGTAAAAATCATAAAACACTATCATGAGGGTGGCCAATCCAAATTATCTTACGGGACACTTAGGAAATTTACCATAACTCCGCAGGCCACATATAAAATTATATATCCCATATTAGATTTAAATCCACTATAGACAATTTTTTTTGTTTCAAAATTGAAACATAATGAGTTATTATTTTTGTATTTGCTATTATTCTTACATGTAAATATAGATAATATAATAATAATGATACAAAATGCACATTGAAAAAAAAATATATAACCAGAATTTTTTTTTTTTCTCCATTCGACACTCAAATGTGGGGCAGTTAATTACCCTTAAAAATATGCCCAAATACCTCACAGCCAGTCATGACATACATTAGAACACAACATCCTCAATATATAAATAATAATAATATTACATAGTTTGAGCTCGTTATCACAGAGTAGCGATTCAGGCATATGATATTTTCATGCAATATTTTAGTTCAGAGATTGCCAACCCAAATGATCTTGCAGTCCACTTTGAAAATGCACCATAACTCCGCAGGCCGTATATAAAATATATATATATCCCCATATTAGATTTAAATCCACTATAGACAATTTTTTGGGAGTGAAAAATTTAAATATATACATATGAAGTTATTATTATGTTTACTATTATTCTCATGCATGTAAACATAGATAATATAATCATAAAATAATGATACTAAATGCACATTATGAAGAAATATATAATAATGCATTTTTTCAATAAAAATGAAATATAAAAAAAATAATATACATATGAAGAAAAATAAAAAAAAAATGAAACCATTAAAAAATATATATATTTTACTAGTGCGATATTTGTTTCTCCACTCATCATGAGTTTGAAGAATATAATTTAATTATTCTGCAAACTCATAATTGTAAACTCATAAATAAAACAGGCAATACCTGTCATATATTCGCAAGAAGTTTTTTTTTCTCTCATTATTTCAACAGTTAATTTTTTAATGTATGGATGCATACAAAATGCATTTTTTCAATACATTGGTTTTCACTACTTTGGCCTTTATAAAATAAATATTAAATAAATAAATATGTAATAATAAATAAATATATTTTGCAAAAAGTATGATAAATCTCACTGTCCAGAAGAATATTCAAGGTGGGTAGTGGGTTGGCCACCCCTTACAACCCGAATAATTTTTAAAAAATAACAAAAAACATAGAAATAATGTTAAATAATAATTTTTTCAATCAGATTATCTAAGTAAATATTATATTTGTGCTTCATTTTATCACAAATATATTTAAACTTATTGCTGTACATTCTATTATACAGTAAAAATTGCACTATTGTTACTTAGTGATGAACAAAAAATATTATCAACCTATTTTAAATCAAAAGTTTATTAATTTGATTTCATTATACCATATTTGACAACTTCATAACAAAATGAGAGGGGGGAAATTCGAAATATATTTTTAATTTAGTATATTTAATTAAAGAATATGTAAGCAAATTGTATAACGCTTTATTAAAAAATTATTATACAAAGACATTTTCTATACCGATACAAAAATCAATAAAAAATTGAAATAAATAAATTAATTGAATTTTAAGTTTATGATTCTACAAGCAACTTAAAATTTAAAATATTTACGGTGTTTTATTATTATTATTATTCGGGAAAATTTAAATGTGACTTACCATTTTCTCAGATAGTTTTCTGTCGGTGATCGTCTTTTAATCTTTGCCAGGCGCCATTATTATATCAACCTGTGAAAACAAACGGCTTAAAGCATTTTTTTCTGAGAACAAAAAACTGTTGTTGTATTGGTTTTTCAGTATCTACAATAAAATTTTCTATACATTTAATATTCATTATCAAAACTTTCATTTGAAAAAAAAAAAAAAAAAAAAAAAAGAACTATAAGAAGTGGGTTTGTTTCTATATAACAGTTATTTTTTGCAGGTATAAATAGAAAAATTTATACCTGCAAAAAAAAAAAAAAAAAAAGAAGTTCAAAATTTTATTAAAAAATTAATTCAAAATTTTAAATGCATCCTATAAGATTTTCTTTTGAATAAAAAGTTATACATGTTGATATTCATATATAAATATGTAATTGAAGTGTTAACTAATATATTTTATTATTGTATTGTGTTAGAGTTTTTAAATTTAAAATAATATTATTTGTTAATAATCATAAAACATAATTTTTAATTTCAAATGGTAAATTTCGCAAAAAGCTAATGAGGATTCACTGTGTTATTTACTTTTATGTTATATTTAAATTTTTTCATATATATTCATGATCTAACAGGCATAATCCAGCTGCACTCAAATATTTTTTTTTCTGTTGTAAACTTAATTAAAAAAAAAAAAAAAGGTCTATATAATTTTTTTGCTAAAAGACTCTTTGTCTAACATCACTAATAAAAGTATTTTTAAAATGGCAATCAAAATTAAATGTACTATACTTTAAAAATAATAGAATTAAAAAAGGAAACAAATACAAATGAATAAATAAAAATCTAGAATATCTATTTTCAATTCTGTTAGATATAATATAAAAATTGATACATGAAAACGAAGAAAAACATTACAAGCTGTCTTTTTAATCTTTTAGTTAGAAATATTTCAGTTGTAAACCTTTCCTAACTTAAGAAATATCTAATCTGCAATTAAGATTAACTCAAATCAATTAACCTTTTCTACTAATTTCTCAAATCAATTAACTCTTTCCACTTATTTTGGACTGTCAACAATTCTTAATGCAGTACTGATGCTTCTTTAGGTTCATTAAGTATTTTTACATGGTGGTGTGGTGGTTTTTAAACAAAACATACCTTAATTAAGATCCATAAAAAGAAATTGTATGGGATAAGGTCAGTGGATTGAGGGTTATAAATCATATTGAGATAAATATATTGATCATAAATCATAATTGAGGGTTATAAATTAAGTATCTTTACATTAATATCCAACAGGGTAGAATTCCATCTCTTTTAAAATATAAAATTCATACTGTTGTTACTCATTTATTGAAATAACTACATTTACAGCATGTTCAGATATATATAAGTAATATTTTTTCTTATTTTCAGGTATCACTGATTTTGTTATATTTTATAATTTTGAAACATGCATCATTCCTTTATTTCATTATTAAATCTTAAAATCTATATTTAATAATGAATTAAATTTAAGATAAAAAATAAAATTTAATATTTAAATTTATGTCATTAAATATTTAAATACAACCAAATTTCATTTATTTCATTATTAAATCCATATTTGTGTAATAAATCTAGAAAAAAATATCTTTTATAATTTTTAAGTTACAACCCTTCTAAATTAATTTACTTTATCTAATTATTCATATTTTGGTAAAACAGGGTATTAATGAATTCAAAAGATCAAAATTTGCAAAAAAAAATTCTGATTATGCATAAAATATAGATTCACACACATAAATTTCTAGTTTAATATTAATGGATAAGTTAATAAAATAAGTTTGAAACCTTTTTTTTTTATGTCATGAACATTTAATTCATTGTTTATAAAACAACTTTTTATTTTATTATTTCTATATGATACAGATATTAATTCTATTGGCTATTTTATATTACTTTGAATTAAAAAAAATATAGTTAAAAAATTTATAATTGTTTCTTTCTATATAAGATCTGAAAGTAGGTAAACAAATTTAAGATTATGGTTTTCGCAGTAATTCATTTGTAACCTTTAAGAATGTTTCAGTGTGCTCAATAAAAAATTATTTATCCTTGGATTTATTTTAAGAAAAACATTGCTATTTGTATAATACTTCACACTCTTTAAAATATATATGTTAATCATATAAAATTATTTCTGTCTTGACTTGATTTGGTCTAAAAGCATCTTTGTTTTGAAATGATAAAATGGTGGAAATGCAGATAAAATCTGGCCTTTTTTAATAAAAAGCACTAAACCTGAAATTATTACATTTTTTCTCACTGGAATTTATGATAGATTTTATAAACATAAAAAAAAAACCAGTATATCTTTCAATTTTAACAAAAATTTCTTAACACAAGGATATCACATTAGAGGGGCAAAAAATGGGTAAATTATTTTAAGTGCATATTTTAAGAAAATTTAATATGAATGACATAATACTAATTTCAGTGTATTCTTTAATAAATTAAAATAATAATAATATCCAAAGCTTTCAGATTTATGTGCAGGAAATATAACAATATAACATTAATATCAAAAAAGTAGGTTAGTTCTCTGGTGTTGACTTATATTTGTCCTATAATTATTTGATAATAACCTATGGGGTGAATTTTGGAAGATTTTGAACCTCTACCATAGAATATTATGGCGTCTTATATATTCCAATACATAAGATTTTTAAGAATCTAAAAACTATACTTTCTGTATAGTTTTTAAATTCTTGCATATTGTTACATTAATTTAGAAATTAAAAATAATTTTCCATCAAAAACTACCAACTGGGTTTAAAAACAAATAATGAAATAAATTGTTACTTACTTTATTATAAAATAAATGTATCAGAAATCCACTGATCGAATAACCCACACAAGACGATACATATTAATGTTGCCATATACTAAAAGGTAATTTTTTTTTTTTCGAATTTAATTTGATGCAAATTTCGCGGCATAGTTACTATACGCGTTTGTAACTGCAACCCGCTGTTTATACAATATTGGCACGAGCGTAGCGCTTTTTGCAAAACAGAATTTAAATAAAAATGGAAAAGACCAATTAAAAAAAAAAAAGAAAAACAATGTTTTTGTGCCAAAAATTTTTTTTGAAAAGGATTATTTACAGCTGTCTACAAAATTTTATAAGGGGGAAAATGGTGTTTTCACACATCTCCGTGTTTCGTAATTTAAAAAAAGAAGTGTTTTACTAGGAGGCTGAGGGCTGTTTATATGCACAAACGGTAGTGTACAGAATTTTGAATTTTAGCAGCAAAGGAACAGTTTTTAAAGAACAAAATCAAATAAACGTTTTCGCCGATTTGCGTGTGGCAGAATTTAAAGAAAAGTTTTTTTTTAAACAAAAACAAAAAGGCCGAAATGAAATTGCAAATTTCTGAAATGACAATTTCAAAAAAGCAGAAAAAGCCTTCGTCATGTACTTCTAGAAAAAAAAAGCATCTGTTTGTTCCACTTTCAATAGCTCAAATACCCAATGCCCTTGTACACTTTGCCTCTTGTACTGTACTTTTCTTTTTCTTAAACTTGCTCTTAACTAAGCTCATCAATTTCTACAATCACACTTGTCCAACCAGAATTACGTAATTAATCACATCCTTGCATGTTTTTCTACAAAAACTCTTCCAATCAGTCACGGTGTTAAGTGCTCTTTCAATCTCATCCGCAGTCGAATGCTTACAGATCCAGTTATACGTTATTTTCATAATGTGACGCAAACTCTTGTGTAAATGAGAACCACTAATTTTGACGAATGAACCTCTTCACATTGTGTAATTTACCAGTTTTTTTAGCCCCGCATCAGACTTATCGTGCGTAACTCACAGAATCATATCGTTTCCACAATTTTGACAAACAACATTCTTAGAAATTGATCCTTCAAACATGCACTTTTCAAGTAATTTCAACTTACTTTGACATTGACATTTCCAAATCGGAAAAATCACTATTGTAACCGGTATCTTAGTAATGCTGTGACTCTTTGTCCCCAAAGTAAAAATCATCTTAATCAGACATGGCTTTGAGGAATTTCGATATCACATAAGAAAGTTAAACAGTAATGACGCTTATAAAATTTTTTACCCTATAACATATATGGGTATTGTGTTGGAAAGTCGGGTTTTTCGTGACCTTGAATATTTTCAATTTTGTTTACATTTCTTTCATATGCTTATTTATTTATTTATTATTTATTTGTTTTTAAATTTCTTTCAAGAGCTTCTTTTTTTTAAAAAAAATTCTTGAATCTTTTATGCATAATATTTATTTACAAAATAATTGAGTAATTATTAAACGATTTATTAAAAAATTAATTCAGAAGAAAAGTTGTCAAAATTGTTCTAAAAAATCGTTTGATGAAAGTAAAGGCAATTTTATTTCAAAGTGAAAATGAGATAAAAGAAAATCGTTTGGAATTGTATATTTTTTTTATTTTTTAAGATGACTGTTACGCGCGTTTTGTTCTTAATTAAATTCTAAATTTTATGGTTACATCGATTAGATTATAATCGATTATCTTTTATATCTAGTATTATTTATCTCACGAGTTTTTAATTTGTATTGAAATAATGAATAATTGAATTGATATTGAATTAAAAATTGAATGGAAATATTAATAAATTCATTGAATTAAAATTGTATCAACTATTGCATGCTATGATAAAGTTTAAAAACGCGACTGACATTTGTTACCATGAAAATACACCTTTTTGAAAATAATAATAATAATAATAGAAAATTGATTTCAAACGATTAATAAATTTTTATACGAAATAAATTGCGTCTTTACTGATATGGAAAACGCTTAATTAATATCAAATAAATATAATTAATAGCTAAATGGACAATTATTAATAATTATAAAAAATAATTTAAATTCATGGAGTCATGATTTGCGAAAAACAAGTTTCCAGCGGAGAAACCTGAATTACCATAATTAATTTGCAACTTATTGGCAAAAAAACCTTGTCCTCCAAACTGATTTGACTTTGTAAAAATTAAATAGAAATACAGTGAGTTAATAAATTATTCATACACCTCTATTTTGTATTTAAAAAGTGCCTGAATGTTTAATTCTTGGAGCCAGATTTTTAAACAAAACTTATATAGATATATTAAGTATTTTTGCATTTTATTTTAATTAAAATAAAATTTGTTTAGATATTAAGGAGAAAAAAATTCAAATTAAGTATTTATTCTATCAATAAAAAAATATTTGTCCAGTAAAATAAAAATAATCAGAAATTTGTTACAAATAATTTACGATGTATACTTAATTGGATAACTGTTGATTTTTAAAATAACTGGCAGCTTTTGTTGCAAGGCAAGAATAATTAACAGCTTGTGGTTTCTTTGCGCATTTCTGTGTTTTGTTTTTTTCTATACCATTATAGTTCCATCTCATCCAAATATCCAATCATTATAGTTCCATCTCATCCAAAAATATTGAACAAACCATAAATTTTTTCCAAAATTCAAAACTATATCCCCGACCCCCTTCAATAGTTGAATGTAGTTTGCGATTCCTTTCGATGGCGAAATATTTTCTTCTAGCAACTAGGGCGACCTGATGGCAAATTGGGTAGCGTCCTTGCCTTTGGTACTACAAGTTCTGATTCCTAGCGGTGACATAGATGTTTGTGAGTGGTTCGGAATCCAACTTAAACTGTAGATTCCGGATTAAGTAGCCTAAAGTATGCATACAATGACCGTAGAGTGACAAACCAAATCTAGGAAATCGGCCTTGAAATAAGTCTTTCTGCATGCATTTTGTACTGTATTTTAAAGTTTTGAATCAAAACTGCTACTTTAGAAACACTAATCTGAAAAGCAATGGCCAAGCGCTGCATCTTTGATTGATTAACGTTAAAAACGACTCTTTTTAACTATTGATTTCACTGTCAATAACAAGATCAGTTAAATAAAACGTTTTAATTTCTTTTTACGGCGTTGTAAAAATGCGTTTCCTTTCAAACTCTCCTTTCCATTTCTAAATGTTGTATTTCAAAAGTGCAAATTGCGAATAATATAATTTTTTATTTCAGTATATATACACTGGAAAGTGTGTAAAAATAATTAACACACTTTCACTTTGGTTTGTCGCTCTACGGTCATTTGTGTACATTTTAGGCTAATTAGACTAGGTCCCAGTCTAATTAGCCCAAAAGTTAATTAACGTGGACCACTAACAAGCTTCAATGCCACCGCCAGGATTCTAACCTGAAGCACCAAAGAGGCCAGGGAGCGAGAACATTGGCCATCTCGCCTCCTTTCACTTTTAGAACGAGTATAGATTACGTTGAATTTGTATTTTCCCCCATGTACGAATTCTTTTTCAAACTTCAAATTTCGTTCGTGTTAGTTTTTTTTCTTTTTAAATTTTTAAATAAAAATCTATAAATATTTTGATAATCATTTTAAAAAGCCATGGTTAAAAATCGTGTGAAATTTCTGATTTTCTTCATTTTGACATTGCAAAAAGGCATTATTCTGTATTTTACCTCCTACTTGATCTAGTGGCCTGATGGTCAATTGGTTAGCACTTTGGCCGTTGGTACCCAGGCGTCAGCTTTTAATCTTGGCCATGGCATGGATGTTTGTGAGTGGCTCGGAATCCACGTTAAACTGTAGACCCCTGTCTAATAAGGCCAACATGTGCACAAAATGACCGTAGAGCGACAAGCCAAACCAAACCATACCATATACACTCATGTCCATAAATTAAGGATAATGAAGTTCAGGCAAAGAAAGAGACAGAAGCAAAACAAATTTGACTTATTTGTAAAGTCTATTTATTAAACAAAAGGTAAAGAGCAAAAAAGATGCTATTTGTTTGACATAATTAATAAAAATTGCGATTTTTACTCCTGGAGCAAATTTCAAAAAAGAACCTATTTACAAAAACAGTATAACATGGTTAGTATGATGGTTAATATGGAGTATGTCTCCCGGACGATGCAATACAGGCCTTACAACGCCTAGGCATGCTGAGTATCAAATTATCAATCTGATCTTGGGGAATATTACATCACTCATCAAGCAATGCCCTCCGAAGTTCCGGTTGACAGGTGGGAGGGGGTTGACGGGCTGCAATTCGTCGGCCAAGCATATCCCACACATGCTCTATTGGATTCAAGTCCAGTGAGTATGCTGGCAATCCATACGGGTGATATCCTCCAATTGAAGGCATTCGTCTACAATGTTTGCACGGTGAGGACGGGCGCTGTCATCCATAAACAGAAATTCAGCACCCATGGCGCCCCGAAACAAACGTACATGTTGTTCCAGAATGACATCCCGATAGATGTGGCCTGTCATCGTTACACTCTGAACATGCAGGTCAGTTCTGGAACCAAGAATAATTCCTCCCCAAACGAGCCATCCTGCACCACCGTAACGGTGTTGTTCAATGATGTTCTCTTGGTGGTAACGGGTACCTGGCGCTCTCCATATGAAAGTCCGGCGAGAATCAGACTAAACCTGGACCTCGTCGGAAAACATCACACCAGACCACTGTTGCGGTGTCCACAATGCATGCTTTCTACTCCAGGTTAATCGCAGGCGACAGTGAGTTGCGGTAAGTGGAACACATCTGACAGGACTACGAGCATATAGACCAATGTGCCCTAAGCGTTTGTACACGGTCTGCTTTGAAACTGTCGTACCGGTAGCTGAAGAGAGCTGACGAGACAGGTCTGATGCTGTGCTCCGTCTGTTTCTTTTGGCAGTAACTGCTAAATACCGGTCCTCATTCGGCGTTGTAACTCGGGGGCGACCGGTGCTGTAACATCTACTCACATTACCATCATCTTGGAATCGTTGCCAAAGCCTGGAGATGACACTCTGGGCGATTCCAAGTTCCTCGGATACTTCCAGCTGGGTACGTCCACATTCCAGTCGTCCGATAATTCTACCACGTAAAAAATCATCCAAATGCTTCCTTTGTGCCATAACTATGCGGTTATTACACTGAAAGGCTTTTTAAAGCGCTTGTGAACAATTTTACTTCTTTGCCATTATTCCTTATATAGCCCTCTCTTACACTCGTCATTGTGACGTACTATCCGCGCCATCTGGTGGTTTCCTGTAATTTGCATATTCTTCTTCAAGATGTGTGTGATAATTCTACAGGTGAAATTTTTATTTTAGAGTTCAATTTCTGTGTGATTCTGAATTATCCTTAATTTATGAACATGAGTGTAGGTTCTAGTTAAATCTTATGGAAAACAATTTTACATAAAAAAATTAAAAGGGCAATTGAAGCAAAGATCTCCACAACAGGGGTTACTTACTCCCTTTACATTAACAGCATGCATTCTTTTCTTTCGTTTCTTTTTAAAAAAGTGTAGCAAATATCGAGATCGTATATTTATTATCATTATCTTCTTCTGTGATATTCGTTTCGCTAGCAAATATCGAGATTTGTATTCAGTTACAAATAAATAAAATTTGCAGAGGAAAAAAAAACGTCAATCGCCATACATTTAATAATCGCGTGAAAGGCCAGTGAAGGTCATACCATCTGTTCCCCCCCTTTCCCCTCCAACCTTCCCCGTCTACGGTTGGCTGATTCAAACTCATCTTACTTTCCTGTCAAAACATCGGCTGTCACAATGGCTGAGTATCAATATACAGGAAAAATCGATCGTTCGGATGAATCGCTCCTTTCATTTTCCAGATTCAAATGTAATGTCAGGAGATAATAATAATAAAAAGAGAGAAAAGTACGTTGCGAAGATGAGCCCCAATCAATGTCTAGGTCTAGTAGTCATTAAGAGGGCATTCTCAAATGCACAAGACGTGGAAAGAAGGCCCAAGGTTTCGGTGAAGGCCCTAATGAATTTCCTGCATGCAGCGAACGAGTTTCTCGACTAAACGACTTCCAAGGGAGATAGAACTTGTGATTAGTATAATGCTCTATGCTCAAATCCTTCAAGATTTTTCCTCACTCTCAAGAATGTGAACTCCGAGCTTGAGTTCTTTTTTTTTTTTTTAACCATCTTTCTCCATTATTTTGTAAGCGCTACTGGGGGAGCAAGTACAAATCTAACTTTAAAACCTCATGTTGAACTTGTTTAACTAACACACACACACACAAACTAATAAGATGGAGGCCAAGATATAATATGAACAACTTGAGACAAAGAGAAATGTTGAAATACAGCAAAAGTTTGATTTTAAATTATATTAATCTTCTAATGTGTTTTCGAATATACATGAATTTTTGCTATTACTTAGGTTAGGGGTGGCCATTCCGCGACCCGCCTTGAACATTTTCCCGGCCCGTGAGGTTTATCACACTTTTACAAAATATATTTATCTTATAGTTATCAATGTATTAAAACAATTATGTATACATACGTATATTCAAAAATGAACTGTCGAAATTATGAAAAAAAAAAAAATTAACTTTAATTTTAAAATAATATTCCTGCGAATATAGGACAGATATCGCCTGTTTTATTATTGAGTTTATAATTATGAATTCGCAGAATCATTAAATTATAAACACCAATTACGATGCGCAAATATCCAAATTGAGATCGATTTGCAAAAAGCTAAGTGAAAGAGCGGAGAAACAAATATCGCACTAGTAAAATAAATATTTTTAATGATTTCATTTTTTTTATTTCAATTGACATTTATGTATTTTTTATATTTAATTTTTAGTGTTATATATTTTTTAACAATGTGCGTTTAGTATCACTATAATTATTTTATATATGTTTACATGTAAGCATAATAGTAAACACAATAATAATAATTCATCATGTTTCAATTTTCACTCCAAAAAATGTCTAAAGTGGGTCTAAATCTAATATGGGGATGTATAATTTTATACGCGGCCCGCGGAGTTATGATGCGTTTTCAAAGTGGCCCGCAAGTTTATTTGGGTTGGTTGGGTTTAAATTAAAACGGTTTTGGCCCTTAGTATTTACTAGAGTAAACAGTATGGCCCTAAGGCTGGAATGTTTGGAGACCCCTGCCTTAAGGCAAGCGCTGCACCGACGTTACTCGCTTAGCACTACCCAGGAGGTGCGTGTACTTTGAAGATAAGCTACGGACGTGGAGTAACAATGCCTCTGCAACGCTCTACGATCATCTTAGACCGGTACCTACGGTTTAAAGTGGATTCGAATCACTAGCAAACATCCATGCTTCCGCCAGGATTCGAACCTGAAGCATGTGATATGAAAGACCAGAGCGCTATCCAATTTGTCGTCAGACCGCTCGCCATTGAAGAAGAAAATATTTTTTTTGTAAAAAGAAAGGTCAGAGAAATATTAAAACATGGTGATGGGTGGTTTGGTTTGTCTACAGTCTAAAAATGTCTGATACCAAAGACCAGAGCACTAGCCACTTGGCCACCAGGCCGCGCACTTAAATAAGAGACATTTATCTGATTGGGCGCAGTGACGCTCATATGAGATGTCATATGAGACCGTAACCTACGGCTTAAAGTGAATCCCGAACTACTGCAAACATCCATGGCATCGCCGGGATTCGAATCTGAAACCTGTGGTACCGAGCGCTAGCCACTCGGCCATCAGGCCCCAAAACCAAGACAGGGAAAATTTCAAAAAAGTTCAGTATATAAAAAATCCGACACATAAGTTAGGAATTGGAAATTTTTGGGTAGGAGGTATTCGGAGGTAAGCCATTCTTTATTTTTTGGATTGGGCTAAAGTGTCTCCCGCTATCTTCAGTGTTGCGCGGGTTGGAATGTTTCATTTTTGTTACAGTTTTCCGCTGTTATTTTAACTTTACTGAGCAAAATTTTGTCACTATAAACGTCACGTCATGATTCTATCCACGTGATGATTCATTAAAATCTTAAAATCATTAAATCAAATCATTAAAATCTTCATCATTAGTGGTGCAGCAGCCCGATGGTGGGCCAAGGCCTTCCTCCTACTGGAAAATTTCTAGACGTGAGAAGTTTTTCTTTTTACGGGATAGGTTTGTGAGCTCTTCGCCCAACGCTCTACAGTCATACTAGACCGAGATCTACGGATTCCGAACTACTACAAACTTGTGGCACCGAGTTCCAGAGTGCTAACCACTCGGCCCCAAATTATAAAAAAGAAAATTTTAAACCACTATTAGTCTTTATATTTTCTTAATTCTCAGTGTGTGTTCTGTTTATTTCTGTTATACTAATGAACTTTTTTTTATATATCCCTTTTTTGTTTTGGCTTATAAATTTCATCTATTTTACTGTATTTTGATTGCGGAAAATATCCAATATTATCCATATTTTTTTTTTTTATTGCCAAGCATTTTTATCATGTGTGAACATGATGTTGTCCTAGTTAGGGTTCGAGGCGCAATCCAAAAAGTGCAGTAAGCAAATAAAGTGATATTCCAAATTTGCAAATTTTGGCGGAAAAATGGTAGTTTCAGCCCCTTAACTCTTAAAATGATTCATGAATAGCGTTAATCCTCAGGAATTTTCTGGAGAATTTGGCTTTTGAGTGAAGTGTTTTGTAGTTGATTTTGAAGCACTTTTCACGTTTTGGCTTGGGATTTTAAACTTTTGTATATCCAAGGGCTATGTACTCGTAGTGCGTTGACCAATTCCTTCTTCTTGAACTTTCATATTTATCACTTTTGGCATTTTCCCATGCCTATAGAGCTGTATAGTGCTTCTTACTGTATTTGGAATACTTCATTCTTCATTTAGGCCTAAAATATTCAAACTTTGATATATTCTTTTGACTATTGAATGTTATAGTGTTTTTGTAGAATTCGGAATTCTTCATTTGTGCCTAGAATTTTCAAACTTTGATATATTCTTTCGGGTATTGTATGTGATTACGTTTCTTGTAAAATTTGGAATACTTCATTCTTCATTTATGCCTAGAATATTCAAACTTTGATATATTCTTTTGACTATTGAATGTTATAGTGTTTCTTGTAGAATTCGGAATTCTTCATTTATGCCTAGAATTTTCAAACTTTGATATATTCTTTCGGGTATTGTATGTGATTACGTTTCTTGTAAAATTTGGAATACTTCATTCTTCATTTATGCCTAGAATATTCAAACTTTGATGTATTCTTTTGTCTATTGAATGTGATAACGTTCCTTGCAGAATTTGGAATACTTCATTTTCCATCTACGACTACATTTTTTACTTTTGTAAATCCTTTTATAGATTCTTGAACAATTCATTCTTCATGAAGTTCTTGATCTATTCAACATTGCTATATTCAGGTGGCTATTGAATTTGGCCTTTCTTGTAGTATTCCAATCAATTGCTTCATATATATGTTGCATTATTAAACATTGGCATATTCCTGAGTTTATTCATCCGCTCTCCAATGTTCACACATGATAAGTTGAAATTTGCCGAGCAAATTTCAGTTTTTTTTTTTTATTTAATTGTAAATGTTTTCAAAGTACAAAATTTTATTAGTATAACCATTTTTAGAACGAAAACAACTAGTACAAATAGCCGTATCGTCATAAACAGATCCTCCCCATTATGAAAACAGACGTTTTGCGTGTTTGCAACAATATTTGAGCGGGGATAAATGAAAATCGAGCAAAAAGGAAAAGAAATTGTCGTTGATCGCGTCACGAACCCTTTTTTTTTTTGCTCCGTCTCACTCAGAGACACAGACGTTATTTCCTCAGCAGTTACGTCTGAGGTGACGTTGGCTCCCCTTTAAAGAATCGCCCTGTTGCGTAGAGCATCGCCTTTTAAAATGAATGGGTTTTCGAAGGATGACGCTTTTTTCGTGCGGCAGATGGTTCTGAAAGGATGGGAATCGACTGTATCGAGGGCGCTGCGGCGGTTCGTTTTGAGGACATTCTCAGCCGTGTGCCTGTATGGGTATTCATTTATCTGTCCATTAAGATTTAATGTGTTATGTTGTTAATCCATCCATTAAGATCTACGATTGATATATTTTTATCTTGTTTTTAAATAATATAATTAGAATTTTTTAAAAAATATTTATATTGGAAATAATGTGATCAGCATTGGAGAAATAAATTAAAAAATTCGTAGCAATTCGAGACAAAACCACCTTTTTTACCTTCATGGAGATTAGCGTGGGGTAAAAAAAAGGAATCAAATATCAAAAGTGTTAATTGTTTAAAGAAAAATATTTGGTTTGTCGCTCTACTTTCATCTTGTGCACACGACGTTCTAAACAGACCGAGATCTACATTTTAAAAGTGGATTCCGATCCACTAACAAACATCCACGCCACCGCCAGGATTCGAACCTGAAGCATGTATTACCAAAGACAAGCCACTTGGCAGCTAAAAAAAAAAAAGAGGATAATGGTTTAAAGAATCAAAGCGATCAGAAATATTTCTTGCATTACTTAATAAAATAATATATTATAAATATACTTATTTAGTATAGTAAAATTAATATTACTATATTAATTTATTTGATATTAGATGATTTTATAAAATTATATTCTTACAATAAAAATTAATTATATAATCATCCGAAATTTTGTACAAAAATTTGTTTTGATTACTGTTTAACTATTATTCAGTATTATGTATATTATATCATTTGTATTATATGTTGTTGATGTTTATTATATGTTGATGTATATTATATGTTGTTGATGTTTATTATGTCGGAAATATCATTTAAATGTTAATTATGTATATATAATCTTTTAAACTCTAAAAATATTCGGTTTTAATCTGTGTTTATAAATTAAATCAAAATTATTCTTGCATTAATTTGATACTCATGAATAAAAGTCATACTTAACCTATTTTTCATATTTACTTATAAATAACTTACTTTACTTAAAAATAAATTCTAATTTATTAAGTTGTTCAAATATTAAAACGTCAAAATAGGCATGGAATAAATTAAAAGAAATTAACAAATTTCTTCCGGTCTTCATTTTTTTTTTTTTTTTTAACAGAATGCGTTCGACTTTTATATCTTTGTTTGGCTAATGCGTATAAGGTGAACAAATAATCTACATTTAAATAAGGTGCTAATTGTTTATTGTGATTTATGGGAATATTCTGTTTATCTAAATAATTCTCTTATTTTGATAATTTTCACTCAAAGTTTTGGAATTCTCAAAGATTTTTAGTTTGATGTTTCTATTACATTAATTTTGTAAATTAATTTTAATTTAATTCAGTTGATCGAATTATAAAAATTCTTTTCTTTCCTAATTATAGGTTTGTTAAATGTTTATGTCGGTAT
Source organism: Caerostris extrusa (assembly GCA_021605095.1). Lineage (NCBI taxonomy): Eukaryota > Metazoa > Arthropoda > Arachnida > Araneae > Araneidae > Caerostris > Caerostris extrusa. Next base: position 102,598 of record BPLR01002448.1, read on the forward strand.
TTTTTTTAATAAAGTAACGAAATATCCGTATTATTAAAAATATTTATTACGATTTTAAAATGCATGGAAAGTTTCAATAATTTTATTGAAGATGAACATATTATTAAATAAAAAAATTCAAATTTGTATTTTTTCACATTTGTTTTTGCTATTAATTTTTATTTATAATTAAATTCCGAGATAATTAGGAAACTTTCTGGTTCAAAAATACAATCGGCAAGACATCTGAAGTAAATAGCATACATATATATAATAGTGAAAGTATAAAATATATAAGGATCTGACGGCCGAGTAGCTTACGTTATGGCGCTCGGTACCACAGGTTTTGGGTTCGAGTCCCGGCGGTGATAAGTATATTTGTAGTGGTTCGGAATCCACTTTAAACGATAGGTCCCCGTCTAATAGGATCGTAGAGGGTTGTAGTGTTATTCGCGTCCGTAGCATATCTTCAAGCTACAAGTGCCCCCTGAGTAGTGCTAGATGAGTAACAGCGGTGCAGTCCTTGATTATGTCATAAAGATAACTGTCTCTGTATTGTCAGCTGCATTAGAACAACATGTTTTTATGTTTACAATACGTTACCAACAAGTCATTATGCCCTTCAAATGGAAAGAATGTGTAAATTTGAAATCGTTTAATACAGATTACAATAATATTGCTTGCGATATCTAGGAAATGACATGTATTTTTGATGTATGAGGATATATAATTTTGGATAAATTTCTATTAATTATGTAGGAAGTTTTCTAACTTAAAACAGTTTAAGTTGATAAAAAATTAATTAATTATAATAATATTAATAAGGATTTTGCACAATTTTGAAGAAATTTTCGCAAGTGCCCGTTGAAAAAAAAAAAAAAAAAAAAATTTAATGTCATAAAATAATTTTGGTTCAGCAAACGGTTTAGTTCGTAAAAACATAACTGTTTGATAAACTGTAGGTCCCGGTTTAATATGGCTGTAGAGTGTTGGCCTCAGGGCTGACAAGATTACCCTGTAAAAAGAGAACATCTCCTGTCTATAAATTTGCCAGTCGGCGGACTACAGGTCTTGGCCTACATGGGCTGTCGTGTGAGAGAGTTATATATATATATATATTCACTTTATTAAAATAAACTTGTTTATAAAGAAATAGAGGACTACAGTACTGCACATAGAAGAGGAGATCTGGAATTAGAATCTTATAGGATGGAGAACAGAACCTTTAAGGATCTGTTAACCTTATTTAGTATGCTAATAATAATTATTATTAATCTTTTAAAGTAGTAAAAATCGATTAACAAATTCATATTCTTACCTCAGGCATTATCAGTTTGCACGATGGTAGCGCCTTAGATTTCCCAAGAGAGTTCAGTTCGAAAAACAGCAAGTTTTCTTGGCTATGCTGAAGATGAATTATCTCTATCTAATCAGTTGAGAACTGTATTATTTCCTTTGGTCTTGAAATTCTAAAACAAATGCAATTGAAATTAATACCATTGATTTTTTTTTTTTTCTGCTATTCATGTGTATAAAAATAAGGAATAGTAAAGATTAGGGTATTAAATTTACATCAATATTTCAAGTTCGATATTTGTTAGTGCATCACTTAACAATTTGAATCGAAGGGATATATGGCGATGCGAAGTAACAAGGACTGTAATCCACTAATCACTATATATAGGAACAGTTCGTTTTTCCCTCTTTAATATATCACTCACCCCAATACTTTACGGTCGTGGTAACTACAGTTTAAAGTGGATTCCGCCGGGACACGAACCCTAAACCTGTGGTACCGAGCGCTAGAGTTCTAGCCACTCGGCCATTCAGGCGCTCATTTGAACAAGAAGTTTTATTTGTCTGTTTCGCAGTTATTTCTAAACAAATGAATAAACAATTAAAAATATTCTTGTAGATTTAAGATTAAGTAACTATTTAAATGTGTGATTTGAGTCCTGATGGCTGAAAGGCTAGCGCTTTGTGCCACAGGTTTAGGGTTCGAGACCCGGCGGTGCCATGGAAGTTTGTAGTGCTTTGGAATCCACTTTAATTCATAAGTTCCGGTCTAATAGGATCGTAGAGCGTTGTGGGGGTAGTACTCGCGTCTACTCGTCGCCCGTAGCATATCTTCAAGCTACAAGGGCCCCCTGGATAGTGCTGAATGAGTAACAGCGGTGCAGCCCTTGCTTATGGCATAAAGATTAGCTGTCTTTGTATTCCCAGCTGCATTAGAACAACAACAGAAATACAAATACTGCAACCTAGATTTATTAAGCTACAATTTTTTGCAATAAATCTACTTCATATGCAAATAAACAAGTATAAAGAAATGCTTCAAAAAGTAAACAAAAATATGAATCATCAAAGGATTTATTTAGTCAGCATGTGCAACTTACATCAGCATTTCAAGTCAAATGGGTTCGATATTTGTTAGTGCGTCACTTGAACAAGAATTATTTCTCTGTTTAACAAATAAATAAATAATTCAAAATATTCTTGTAGATTATGTACTTATTTAAGCATGTGATTTGGGGCTTAATGACCGAGTGGCTAGCGCTCTGTACCACAGGTTTCGGGTTCGAATCCCGCCAGTGCCATAGAAGTTAGTAGGGCTTTGGAATCCACTTTAATTCGTAAGTTCCGGTCTAATAGGATCGTACAGCGTTGTGGGATAGTGTTACTTGCGTCCGTGACATTTCTTCAAGCTACACTTGCCCCCTGGGTAGTGTTAAATGAGTAACAGCTGTGCAGCCCTTCCTTATGTCATAAAGATTAACTGTCTCTGTATTACCTGCTGCATTAGAACAACAACTTCGCAACTTGACCCGATTTTTGATTTGATGCATAGCAATTATTGCCGGAATACAGCAGAAAAATTGCTAATAAATCACAGATTTGTTGTAATGCAGCTGGAAATACAGAGACATTGAATCTTTATGCTATAACTAACTTAATGCCGCTATTAGTCATTTAGCACTATCCACGAAGCACGTGGTGCTTGAAGATATGCTAGGGACGCGAGTGACACTACCCCCACAACACTTTACGATCCTATTAGACCGAGACCTACGGTTTAAAGTGGATTCCGAACCACTAACAAACATCCATGCCACCGCGCAGATTCGAACCCGAAACCCATGGTACCGAACGAAGTATTCTGTATTGTTTTCAATATTCAAATTCAGTTTTAATTTTATTATTATTAAAGAGTATTTTATCCATCCATCCTGTCTTGAGTGTGAGAGTGCTAGAATTTTATTGGTTAATTTCACGAATTCTTTTAAAATTATGTTCGAATTCATTCTCGAATATGCCTGCTTTAACTAAAATACGAAATAAATAATTGAGCATCTCAAATGCTATAAAGTTGGTGGTCAACTGGCTATCGCTCTGGCCTTTGGCTTCAAATTCGAATCCTGACTGTGGCGTGAATGTTTGTTGTGGTTCGGAATTCACTTTAAACTGTAGGACCCGGTCTGTGTAGTCCTCGTGTGCACAAGATGACTGTAGAGCGACAAACCAAAACCAAATCAACTATAAAGTCGTTTTTCACTTTCTACCATGGCAGCTGTGCAAAAAAAAAAATTAATGTAAAAAATATTTTATTTGACTCAATTGTTTTCTCATTTTGGCAGTTTAGATTATAATTTTTCTTAAAAAATATTAGCATTTCACCGTCTACTCAAATCCACAGGAGGCTCATGTGTTTATGGGGAAGGAATTAAGGGCATAAAAATGACCTATTAAGCCAGCTCTTGCTCTCAAATTACTATATACAAATGTATAATGTAAGTTTATTTTACTGAATATATCAATAATCTTTTATTATGATATTTGGGCACTATGTCTTTTGCTTATCATTATATTGACAATGCACTCGTGTGATTGTATTTTTGCTATTGCATCTATTTTATTTATTTATTTATTTTTTTTTTTACATTGTGAAAACGAATAATAAATAAATAAAATAAATTTTATGTCATAATAAGATGACTTTTTCCTGTATTTGAAAAAAAAATTATTGAAATTATGAAAAACGATAGTTTAAAAATGCCGTTAGTCTAGTGTGAATTATATGTTTATATTTTTTATTTCAATAGAAAAATGTTCGTTCAGTTAAAATAAATAAAAACTTTGAAAATATGCATATCTTGTTAAAAACTGCGTTCACATATCAAATGTTAATTATTTTTATTAATTTTTTTTTTCCCTTGATTTGATGACTTGCATTCGATTTGCACTTTTTTTGTGCTAGTGACCAGCTTTACTTTAAGAGAGCTCGATTATTTATTTAGCTTAATAATGTTATTTAATTATCTTTAATTTATATAAGCATTTCTTTCAATTTCTTTGTAAGCATCGTAAAAATATTTTTAAAATGAAATGACGAAGCTTGCAGTTAAACTAATAATTATTGAACTAATTTTGTATTAAAACATTATAGAAATTAGCGCTTGTTAAGTAAAATAATTTTATAATTAAAAAATGTACTAAATATAATTCAAATTGCGGATGAATAAAAATAAAAACAAAGCGAAGAATTTAATGCGCTTTTATTCCCTCAAGAATTTAATTTAATTCTTTCTTATTAGCGGTGGTAACTATTTCGCATTAAGCCAAATAATCGGAAGAAACCTTTTTAGACTTAATGAACAACAATTACCTTTTTTTCTTAAATATGTATATTTGTTTTACAATTTTATATTAAGCATCTTAAAAATATTTTAAAATGAAATGATGAAGCTTGTAGTTAATTACTGATGTTTATATTAGTTGAACAAACTTTGTATTAAAACATTCTAAAAAACTAGCACTTGTCACGTAAAATAATTTTACAATTAAAAATGTTCTAAATATAATTCAAATTTCGGAAGTATATATAAAAAACAACAACAAAGCAAAGTATTTAATGTTTCTTTAATCTCTGAAGAATTAAATTTAATTCGTTCTTATTAAATGTATTATCTATTTCGCATTAACCCAAATAGTCGGAAGAAACTTAGACTTAATGAACAATAATTAACTTTTATCTTAAAAAAACATTGTTTTACAATTTTATATTAAGCATCTTAAAAATATTTAAAAATGAAATGATGAAGTTTGTAGTCATGAGTTATTATTAGATCATTAATTATTAATCATCGCTAATAATTACTGATGCCCATATTAATTGTATTAGAACATTGTAAAAACTAGCACTAGTCGCATAAAATAATTTTGTAGTTAAAAGACGTTCTAAACATAATTCAAATTTCGGATGAATTAAAAAAAAAAAAAAAATAATCGAAGCAAAGAATTTAATGTTTTTTTATCCCCTGAAGAATTTAATTTAATTCGTTCATATTTGTGTTGTATAATAACTATTTCGCATTAGCCAAAATAATCAGAAGAATCACTAAGAATAATGAATCGTTTTCGTTCTTATTAAGACTTAATCGTTATCGTTCTTATTAAGACTTAATCGTTATCGTTCTTTTTAGATATAATAAATCGTTCTTATAACTCTTTCAATAGTATTTTATAATGAACAAGAATTGCTTTTTTTCTTCTTTTAAATCTTGTTTGACAATTTTATATTCTCCGCGCCTTTTTTTTTTTTTTTTTTTTTTTTTAATTTGAAGCAAAATTTTTTCTAACTTTTATGTTGTAACTATTTCCTTTTAAGTTCAATCGCCTTAAACGCATTACTATTAAATCGAGTAGAGGTGCAGGCATAACAGAATGGCATTGGGGAGAGAGACTACTGCATAACCTAATTAAGCTGTGACCCGGATTGGCTCTGGTTTAATGAGCATGGTTGTCAACTAGGTCGGTCGCACTACTTTATGCAGGTCTTAGTGTTCATGCAAGCGGTTTTTTTTTTTTTTTTTTTTATTTCCCATTCTTTAACTCAGCCAGCATACATGCTGTGATGAAACTATTTCATGTTATATATATATATATATATATATATATATATATACCAAAATAATGAGTTTTTTGTGGAGGATTAAAAAAAAAAATACGTTTTTATTATGATTGTTTACAAAATGCATAAAAAAATTCTTTGCGTGTGATACGCCAAAACGAGTAAATGCAAAAACTATAAGTTTGATATCAGTTAAGTGATGCAAGTATAAATCGCATTAACCCAGTTAATTTTTAATTTTAATTAATTCCCCCCTTTTTTTTTTTTTTTTTAATTCTTCCTCTATGCGATTTCGTTTTTAAATTTTAATCGTTACAATTTCATCCATTATATAATTATCTGATTATTTTTTATGTAACTAAACAGAAGAGGGTTGTTTTTTCCCTTCCCCATGATAAAATCTTATTATTTTTGCTATATTTTAATTGTCAGTTACAAAACGATGAAAATATGACTGTCAAATTAACTATCGAATCATTTGTGATTTCCGATGTCAATTTACTTAAAAATCATTATAAATAAACGTATAATTAATATTGTACAATAAAAACTATTTTAATTGTTAGTAATGAAAATTTTAAATTGCATGATATCAAAAGCAAAATACTGCCATAAATATTAAACCATTTTTTTTCTTAATTGCTATGCATCGCTTTCCACTAAGAACAATAAATTCATCCCTCTACAAATTAATCGATTCGTCCATTTCCGCTTTTAAACATAATATTTACCTTTCTACCAAATGTCATTTTTTTATTTCCAATGTTAATTTACATAATCGTCATAAATAAACATAAATTAATATTGTGCCCGATAAATTACAATAAAAATTATTTTAATTTTTAATAATTAACAATTTTAAATTGCATGATATCAAAAGAAAAATACTGCAATAAATATTAAACTATTTTTTTCGAAATTGCTGTACACCTTCCTCTTAAGAACAATAGATTTATCCCTAAAAATTAATCGATTCTTCCATTTCCGCTATTAAACCTAATATTGTACCAATTAACTGGTAGACTTTTTATAGAAACATAAGTTAACGTTTCGATTTCTCACCGATTTTATTAAAATTGATAATTCGAACAGAAAATCTGTGCAAAATTTTCAGCTTAAGTATTTCGATTATCATATAAAAACGAGATTTGAATTTAAGGTCTCAAAATATCAAAATTCTTATTTTTAAAATATCGAAAATTGATTTAAAAAAAATAGTTTAACAACACCATTTTTCAAAAACTTTAACTTTTTTTTTTTTTTTTTTTTTTTTTTTTGCAAGTTATATTCATTCACCCAACATTTTAGGAACCTTACTTGCAAAATAGGGGGGGATTTGGTACGGCAGGTGATAATAATGCTGACTGCATTTTCTGGAACACCTGCTCGTTGTATGCTGGGTAATTTCGTTTTTAACAGGAAAAAAAAACGAATTCGCAAGTGTTGGCTTCTTGTCCTTCTTACTTTGATTCAAGGTGTACACTTTGTGTAACCTAATTTTGCAAAATAATCTTAAAAGTAATAGAGCTAATCTATCAAAGTACCCACAATATTATAAATATCCACATAATATAAAATAGGCATTTATTGAAATCTTTATTAAACATAGAATTGCAAATAAAACAGAAGAATATTCTAAATAAAAACAAATTTCCATTTGATTTGAGAGAGAACAAGAGATTTATATAAAAAAAAATTCACTAATAAGAATTTTATTACTATTTTCTTTAAGTACTAGAATTTTTTTTTTTTTTTTCATCAAAATGCAAAGTTTTGAAAATGTAATTCCATATTATTGGGCATGTAGTTTTTTTTTAAAATAATATATAGTTGATCAATATTACACTGTGTTAATTTCTGTAAATGTATTTTGTATATTTTTTAAAAATACACAAAGTACTTTGTATATTTTTTAACAAATTATTTAAGTTTATAAATGATGTTGTAGGCCATGCATGACTTAAAATAAGAGTTTTTAAATTTTATTAATTAGATTTTTTCAGTTTAAAGTTCAGCTATTAGTTTTAATTTCAGTTTAGTATTGAGAAAATTCATATTTATGTGTCGTCTAGACCTCAACTTCATCCGCGACCAGTTGGCTAGTGTTTTGGCCTTTTTCACCACAGCCTCCATGTTCGAATCCTGGCGGTGGTGTGGATGTTTGTTAGGGGTTCAGAATCAACTTTAAACTATAGGTCCAGGTCTGTTTAGCCTTCGTGTGTGCAAGATGACCATAGAGTGACAAGCCAAACCAAATCAACTTCATCCACAATTATTAAAAGTTCTGTTTCGTTATGATAAGTTACATCAAATGGTATAAGAGAATTTAAATAGAAATATGTTAAATAATATAATGTAATTCACGATTATTCTGAATCTTTCAAAGTATTTGCCGAAATTGAATAAAAATCAATTAATTGAAAATTAGCGTACATTATATTTGGATTACATCCTGCAACAATATTATGGCAAAATTTTCTTAAAATATTATTATATTTATAAATATATTTTGTTTTTCAAAACTAATTAAAAAATTATAATGAAATCTATATTTTTTATTTAAGTATGGAACTATGTTTTGTCTTTAATATTTCTTGATTAATTTCTTAAAAATTTTTAAAGATTATTTCGACTTATTTATCTTGATTTATATCTTTTCTAGTGTGTTATTACTAATTGTTTGTTATATGCATCTTTATCATATAAATATCATTGAATCAAATCACATTGAATCAAAAATCATGATACATGAAATTCAGAAGAATTTGTTTTTATGTTGTGGTAATGACAAGCATAATGTTTGACTTTTCCTTTTGCACATATTGTATTAATTAGATAGGACAACAAATTTTATAACCCATTTTTCTCGGAGATTAAATTAGCCATTTATTATTAGTAGTTTAGGATTGCTGAACAATGAAAAAATGACTTCCGTTCTAAGATATTTCTAATTTATTGTTTTCAATATGAAAAATATGTTAACATATGCCTGCTTACTCTGTTACGAAATTTCTCTTCAATTGTCATTTATGCATTTTTGAATTACCATTAAAAATTGTCTAGCAATCTGCAGACATTGTAGTGGGCATTTACCTGGTATCTTTTCTCTATTTTTGCATTACCCTGGTGATAATGCTCATGCTTATTGTGAACTAGCTACAATTTTCAAAAAGAACCTCAAATGATACCTCAGGAAATTCCTTTTTTATTAGTTTCACCTGTATGTTTGTATGTAACTGACGTTTTCCCCTGGAGATGTTTCTCCTCATATACATTATTTAAGCTGCAAAGAAATATTTACAGGCATCTTTCAGAAGAAAACAGTTGATTCTTTTTAATACGCTATTATATTAGTTTCACCTGTTTGTTTGTTTGTAACTGACTCTTTGGGCTCGATTTTGCCCTACTTTAAACGATCAGATTTAATTTAAACGCTGTAGACTTATGAAGGACCAACGACACTAAAATAGTTTGATAAGTTTATTATCTCATCATGATCGCCAGGATTAGAGATTTTATTTTAACTTATGAAGAGCAATTTAACCAATGTAGAATGAAAGTATTCAGTAAAGACATTCAAACCTACGTGGGACAACGGATAACGTGACTGAATAGGGATCCAGGAGATTCCCTGTTTGAATCCTGGCTGGCTCGACATATTCGCATTTAGCCTTTGTTTTACTCACAACTACAATTACACCTCATTTAAATAGTATAGTTTAAAAACACTAAAAAACATGCTTTTAGAGTTAATCAAACTAAAAAAAGTAAAAAATTAATTAATAGTTTAAAAAAACTAAAAAATCACGCTTTTAGAGTTAATCAAACTAAAAGTAAAAAATAAATAAATAGTTTAAAAAACTAAAAAACACGCTTTTAGAGTGAATCAAACTAAAGGTAAAAAATAATTGCTAACATAAAAATAAAATGACTGACGAGAAAATGAATGTCACTGTTCTAAAAGCGTGGGGTGCTTTTTGTATGACATTTTTAAACTAACTCTGCATTTCGGAATGAAACTAGTGAAAAATTATAACAATTGATATCGAGCACCCCACGCTTCTAGAACAGTGACATTCATTTTTCCCTCCAAGTCGGCCTCATTCTTTTTTATGTTAGCAATTATTTTTACTTTTTAGTTTGATTCACTCTAAAGCGTGTTTTTAGTGTTTTTAAACCATTAATTAATTTTTTACTTTTTAGTTTGTTAAAGCCATAGTGCAAAAAGATTTCTTATATACAATAGGGCAATATTTCATCATTAATCTCTTCTAGTCCTTTGACATCACATTTTGAAAAAAAAAAAATAATAATTTACACATGATGAAAAGCATTCCAAGTTTCTTTTCTCATTTTGTTGGAGCATACTATTTGCATTTGCATCCTTAAAGAATTTACTGATCTATGAAAATTCTGTTCTCTGATTATAAGAAATTTTCAGTACTTAAATATATGGCCTGTATTACATGGCTTGTAAAAAAATTTTCTTGAAACCAAATTTTAATGGCCAGTTGGCTAGCACTCTGGCCTTTGGTACAACAGGCTCAAAATCGAACCCTGGTAGGGGCATGGATGTTTGTTAGTGGTTCGGAATCCCACATTATTAAACTGTAGGTCCTAATCTATTTAATCTAATTTGTGCACAAAATTACTGTAGAGCAACAAACCAAATCTGTCAACCAAATTTTATGTACAATGGTGGTATTTTTTGTTCTTCTACTAATGATCTATTTTACTTATTATTCTCCAATAACATAAATTTTTCTAATCTACTTGTATAAAAACCGCTGTACTTCATATGTCCTGATTAAAGATCCATAAGAAACCTACCACTTTCAAATCAGAACAAATGTTCATAAGATTCTTTCATAGAGACAGTGTATGAGCTGGAATGGATAGTTAATTTCTATTATGCAAAAAGGAATTTTTAGACTTGATTTGATTGAATCTATTTTATCATGTTATAAAGGTATTTATATTGAATTATCAATGTATTTTTTTAGTCACTATTCCTTTTATTAAAATTCTATATATTCATATAAAAATTAATTTAGAATTATATGGCATAACATCCAAATTTTCTTAAACATGAAAACAGTAATTTCTTCTTACTAGTTTCAGTATGCTGAATACAAAATTATAATAAAATTAGCTTTTTGTTTAGATATATGGATGTAGTCAATTGCCTCAGTTCTTTGGAAATATATATTTGAAAAGTGAAATATAGGAGTTTCTAAATCTTTATAATTCATAACTTATATAGCAATGTATATAAAAAATTGTATTATAGGGACATCGTATATATATATATATAATATGAAATGTGTAAATGTTTATGTGTAGGGGAGTGGGTAAATTTTTTTCCATACTAATGATGGTTTTGCACATTCTTTTCTCTAATATTATGGCATGGTTGCCAATTGGCTTGCGCTCTAGCCTTTTTATCACAGGCTCCAGATTCAAATACTGGAAGTGGCATGGATGTTTGTTAGTGGTTCGGAATCCATGTTAAGTTGTAGGTTCCGGTCTGTTTAGCCCTTGTACACAAGATGACCGTAGGCGACAAACCAAACCCAAATCTCCCCAATATCATGTGTTTACTAGTAGAGGCTTTGTGGGGGTTTTTTTTAGTTAATGTAAAGTTTTGTCTCTGCTATCTCCACTTGCATAAAAGGCAATTGTAGTTCATATATTTTAATTGAAGACCCATGAGAAAAATTATCACTTTTAAATCACAACAAATATATCATCGGTACTTGTATTAAAGACAATTCAACAAATGTTTCAAAATTTCACAAGTTTCTTTAATAAAGACAGTGTCTGACTAGAATGGATAGTTTCTATTATACAACAATTGTGCATTGAGACATCAGTAATTGACTTCAAATAATAATATTAGTTGACTTTAGAATATAGTATTAAACAGAAAAAGCCTTTTCTTTTTCAATTATCTTAAAAATATTATTTTAAGTTATCACAGTTTAATTGCAGTTAATTTCCCAATTGCTTCTGAACTGATTTGACTGCATTCAGTATTGCTAAGCTGAAATATATTTACTAAAAAAATTATTTGAAAATATTTTTTAAACTGATCAAGAACCTTTCATTGTCAATTAGAGTTCATTTAAAATGATGGATATATATATATTTTAAATTCACATAAAATATTTCAACAAATCTAATTTTATTTAGAATTCTATAAATCATTATGACAAGACTATAAATAAAAACAATCTATATATTTTTTATTTTGATACATAAAGTATATATATATTCATAGTGCAAAAAAGATATATTCAAATATGCATAAAATATTTAAACAAATCTAATTTTATTTTGAATTCTAAACTTAAGTCATTATAATGAGACTATAAATAAAAATCTATAATTTTTTATTTTGATACATAATACTGTTAAAGATTAATACAGTTTTAACTCCTGTTGCATTTTCATAAAAAATGTTTCTTTAGTGAAACATTTTCTATTCTCAATCTTAATAAAATAACTGAATAAAAAAAAAAAAAAATCTGATATATCTTTTAATATAAGAAAGTTTAAACTTACCTTTTAATAAAATATTAGAAAAATATCAATCACTAACATCAAAACATTATTAGCATTAGATAATCTAAGCTTTGTTTTTTTCATAGAACCAAAATTTTCACTATACTATATGAATTAATTGAAATAAAATTGTGAGGAGTAATGTAGGATTGTTATTTAAACAATTCTAAATATATTATCTCGCTTTTATATAAATGTGTAGAATATAATTATTAATTTTAAATTAATTGACACGTATTAAATTTAACATTTCATATTTCTATTATAGGTATTCAAAATTGTAAAAATCTGGATATAGTAAATTAATTTAAATATTTATACTTTACTTTCTAAAGTTTTTAGGCATGTCAATTTCTAATTAGATCAACTATAGTATGTTCATTAGGCCTAAGGCCTATTCATTAGCACATATGATGAAAAACAAAATATTATTCTACTTATTTATTTAAACTAATATTTATTGATTTTATGAGAAAATTGTATCAAAATTAACTATCTTAAATTAAATATCATTAAAATAATGTATGTACAAAAATTATACATTATTTTAAATTAAAACTTTGTAATTTTATGTGTATCGATTGAATTTCATTAGTAAAATTTTGCTTATAATAAGATGTCGAATATTAAAAAAAAAACTATTATTTATCTCTAAGTTTTTTTAAAAGAATTTAATGAATTAGAATTAATAAGAATTTAATGTTAGCATGCAAATATAATTATATGCCAAAAACTATTCTGTATTAGTTTTTTGCATTACTGAATTTTAAAAATGCTGTGATTTTTTTTATTTAGTCAAATTATGAATGCTATTGGATAATTCTATTTACATTGAAAAAATAACTGTTATTGGATTATTACGGAGATCGGCGTAAGCGGCCACTAGCTCCTTTGTAAAATGTTGAAACATAGCGGTGGTCTCATGCCCTTTGAATTAATAAGCAAAATAGATAATTAAATGCCCTTTTTTTTTTTTTAAAAGAGAATTATTTATTTAATAAAATTATAAAATGAAAAATATCAAAAATGTAGGTGTTGATGGAATCAGTTGCATGTAATAACTTGAATGACAAATTAGGAGAAAAAGCGAACTTTTTTCGTCTAGGCAGTTGTAAGGAATTAATTTAAAATATTTAGAACAGTGCGAGGTCTTTTGCTATGTTTGCGGGAAGAAATATCATAATCGTAATTTTGTAAGGATATTTAATACAGGGTTATTAATGTTTCGCATATCATTATAGGAATTTAGTGAACAAATTGTCTTAAACTTGGAATCGAGAGCTCGTCCAATATCGTCATTATGAAAGTACCAGGGGGTGAATTCGTTAACATTCTGAGAGTTTTGTTCTTAAGCCTTTGAATAATTTCAAAAATTTGTACATGCGATAGAACCCCAAACTGGAAGCTTGCATAAGCTAATACTGGACGAAGATAAGAGAGATATATTAGAATTTTGAGATTAAGAGGTAAGCTGAATTTCTATTGATTAAAGGGTAGAGAATTCTAAATTGGTATTGAATTTATTTCTAAGGTTGTAGATATGCGATCTGTAGTTAAGTTTACTATCAAGGATAATTCCTAAGTACTTAGTTTCTTTAGACCAGGTGATATAATTATTGTATATTTTAATATTAGGAGGGTTATAGGATTTTTGCAAGTGAAAAGAACTGCTTCAGTCTTGTCCGCATTTAATTTTATCTTCCAGTTAATGAGCCATTTTCTAAATCAATGATAAAATTTTTGCAAATTTTCTTGGATGATGCAAGTTTTCGGCCTTGCGTTAAGATTGCAGTGTCATCAGCATAAAGACTAATTTTGATATTGTTCTTTTCTGGAATATCGTTGATAAAGATATTATAGAGGAAAGGAGCTAGAATAGAGCCCTGGGGCACACCAGGCGTGAATATCACGAATTGAGGAATCAGTATTCCCTACTGCGACAACAAAGTGTCTGTCTGAAAGATAGTTACGAATTACTTGAATCGAATAAGGAGAGAATTGTAAGAAATGAGTTTGTAAATCAATCCATTAACCCAGACTCTATCAAAAGCCTTGGCCACATCAAGAAAAATTGCAGCAGTTTCATATTTCCAGGTAAATCCTTCAGCAACAGTTTCTGTGAGATTGTAGAGCTGATGAGTTGTGAAAAGTTTTCGGTAAATCCAAATTGCTGTGGGATGAGAAGGTTCTTTTGATTTGACTCATTTTAAGAAGATTCAGGATGACATTTTCAATTAGTTTACTAATAGAAAGAGAGTAAAAATTGGGCTGTAACTAATAGGAGAAGTAGGGTCCTTTCCAGGTTTAAGAATTGGGAGAATTCTAGCTGTTTTCCAAGACTTAGGATAATAACCAGTATGAAGGATAGAATCAGTAATTTTATATATCACAAATATTATTTTGAAAGGAAGGTTTTTCAACATTTTATTAGTAATTTTATCTATGCCAGGAGTTTTGTTAATTTTCAGTGAGTGAAATGCAATTAATAACGAAAGATGCTTTAGTGATAGGAATTTCAGAGACTTGACAAGTATTAATAAAATTTGTGATAGTGGACACATAAACGAGATTTTTCTATATCATGATTATTAATGTTGTTCTCAAGAAACTGTTCCTGAAGGCTGTCAGCTAAAACCTCAGCTTTTTGACTGTCAGTGGTGGCCAGTGAATTGCAGAGCCTAGGGTTTGAATGTGAGAACGTTTACGTTTAAAAGTCATGGGACAAGACCAGAAAGAACCATCTTCGCAGTTTACGTTTTGCAGGTGTCTATCCCAAGTTTCATATTTATAACGAGCAATAGCTCTTCTCGGTAAAGTCTGCAGTGATTATAATTAGTCTTACTTTGTGGATCACGAAAGATTTGCCAGGTTTTACGGGCATGATTACGGTTAGTGATTAAGGTTTTAATGTGGGGAGGAAGATAACCACGATTGTTAGTATTAATTTGTTTCGAGGCAGCATTGTAAGCATCAGTAATTATTTTCGTCATATTTTCTGAAGCGTCATCAATTTCAGCAGCATTGTTAAGTTTGTGAACCGAGTAATTAAAATTAAAGTCAATTAAAGAAGAAAATGTTGTCCAACAAGTTCTAACATTGCTGTTAACAGAGATAGTAGGATAAGAAAGGTTAAATTTAATAATTACAGGATTATGATCTGAGGAAAGCTCATTAACGAAGGAAATGGTGTAGTTAAAATGAAAATTTTCGTGACTGCAAGGTCAATAGTAGAGGCAGAATAATTACTAAATCTTGTAGGAGAGTTAGGAGTTAGAATATCAAAATCAGGGTTATGAGCATAAGCAGCTAATTGTCTACCAGTATTATTTCTATTATAACAACCCCACTGAGTGTGTCTAGCATTAAAATCACCAGCCAAAATGGTGCTACTACTATAGGAAAAAGAACATTTAGATCATGAATGAAATTAGAGGAAGCAACATTATTTGGAACAAACAGATGCAATTGTCAAAGATGGGGAAAATTGAGAGATACAACAGTAGTTTTAATTGCATGGAGAATTGGAGACGGAACATGAGTGTGTGGAATACTATTCTTTATTAAAATACCAGTGCCACCAGAGACAGTAGTACTCTGTGGTCCGTCATTGCGATAGAAAATGTAACCAGAAAAATTAGAATGATCAGATTTTAAAAGCGTTTCCTGTAGTAGTACAATGTCTGGGTTATAGTTATTAAGAAAAACATCAAATTCAAAAAGTTTATTTTTTAAACTACAAGCATTCCAGTAGCAAATGCAAAGCCCAGTAGCCGATTGAATCATTACGAAGTATTTGGAAAGATTGAGACGCCAGGCCATTAACAATTGAAAAAATAACCTGTAAAATTGTAAAATCCTGTACTTTTTATGCCATATTACTTGCTAAATAAACAAAATATGTTGCAACTACAGTGTATGTACATCACTATTATGCCAAAATTAATTGATAAAATGCTATTTCAAAAAAATGATTGCTATAATGTCAAAATTGATCGTTATTTCGCCAGAATTCTTTGCTAACACGTAAAATTTTGTATGCTTACGAAAAACCAAAATCAAGTGACTATATTATTTAAAAACAAAGGAAAGTAAAGAAATTACTTACGTTTCATTGTTATGTCCTATTAGTATCTTCTGAGAAGCCTAACTTCACATGCATGCCAGATACCTGAAATTTTAAAACTCTTGGGAGAAAAAAAAATTTCCGCTCCCAACTATTATGCGGAGGCCTAGTGGGTAGCGCTCTGGTGCTTGGTACCACAGGTTTCGGGTTCGAGTCCTGGCGGCGCAATGGATGTTTGTAGTGGTTCGAATCCACTTTTAAACTGTAGGTCCCGGTCTGTTTAGCCTTCGTGACCGTAGAGAGACTAAATGACTTAAACCAAACTATTTATGCAACCACTAGCCCCAATTTTTTCATTTACAAATATAGTGTAAAAGCTTTTTTATTCTTAAATTTTAAATGAATTCAGTTCTTAAATGCATTTCTGTATTTCATTTTTTTTTTTTTTCCCCCGCCACATTTCTGGCAGATGAAAATCCAAGATTTTGGTTCTTGACATTAATGAAGAATTTCTAATTTGCCACTAATTTGCTAATTTGCCACTTTCTAATTTTCGAATTGTTCTTTGAACTGTAGACATTCCATCAAAATGTGAGTCTTAAAATGTCGTCTTTTTTCTGGACTTGATTGTAAATCTTCATCGCCAGAGTTTCTGAATGTCAACTCCAATTTTCAGGTGGCGCTGGGATCCTGGAGCGCTCGTCACTGCGAGTAACAGACCTGATATCTGGAGAGAGGTTGAGATATTTAATGGTCTCGCTTATTCGTCCATCAATTTTTGTAATACAGAAATAAGTCCTTGGAGTGGTCTTGGATTCCGTCAATACCATTCGGATTGCCAATGGCGTGTGTTGCGACTTTCCGTTAAGCCAATTAGTTAGTTAGAATATTAGTACCGCTAAGTACAAAGATTCATAGTATATGTGAAGGGCTCACAATTTGTCTTATCACCTATTTTGACACCCGAAATAAAAGTTCATATCCTTTTTTTTTTTTTTTTTTTTTTTAAATCAATAGAGTAATATTCCTTCAGTTGGACTTATAAGTTAGCTCATCACACGCAATAGCGAGATTGTGGTTTGGATTGCTGATAACACATCAAATACGGCATGCTGAATATATTTTGTACAAAAAATAAACACTTGAGCTCAAATAAAGGAACGAGTAGTCTCGTCTTAAATTACTACCAGAACACCTCTTTCTAACTCCTGACACACGCATCTGATCTAATCTAAACTAAACGAGAGGTATTTATAAATCTGTAGCTCCGTAGACGGGGAAGCTTTGCTTAAACTTCTTCTTGACGGGCCTCGCGTCATTTGATATCTTTCCAATAGTACCTATATTAGATACGCTTCGAGATTGTTAACTGCCCTTTTTAATGAAACCGCAAGCAAATAGTTGCATCAAACACGACATTTTTATCCTGGGAGGCGCATATTTCTTTAATATATGAAAGAACGAGAGTCTACTATCGGCAACTTATTACAGTATAGTTATTCCTGTTGAACAGAATTATTGTCGTGCACTGTTATAAATCACTTTTGAAAGTGTCCCGTGCATTTGTTATATCCGATTTTTGGAGACAGTCCATCTCTGTAACATTGACATCGTTTGATACTACATTTGTTTCGTTTTGGAAAAAGGATTTTACCATGGCTTCCAGAATATAGCATTTAGTTGTTAGCGATCCATGCTTACATCATCGCTTTATGATGAACCGTTTCATCAGCATTGAGTCTTTTGTTATGAATAATTTACATGTCATGTTATGCTGATGCTGGTTCAGGTCCACGCAGACCCCGTCGCGGGTGACTGCCCAGTCTGTGGCGATGACATATGCAGCTTCATTTTAGCGAGTGAAACAACGAGGGCCAAAAAGACTGCACTCAAACCTCAAGACCTCAAACCCCAAAGCCTCCGATCACATTAGGTCGGAACGTACAGTGAACCGCAAAGTAGACACCCTGACCGATTCTATGCAAAGCCATCTGCAAAATGTCCACATATGCGTGGATGCATTAGATCCTGGCACATTTCTGGCACAGAAGATGGGTGCTTCATGGTTATCTCAGTCTGCAAGTATGCGAAAACTCTATGCAAGATTTCATGCTTCAAGCTAAAATTATTCTTTTATTTTTTCAAAAATTATATTAAGTTGGAAAGAGTATTCATGGGTCTTTTCATGTTGGAATCTTTTTAAAAATTTTTAATTAGTTAAGCCTTTTTTTCTGCACTGCGATCTGGGAAAAATCGTCGTATGCGTGAAAACTCTTGTCATGCTCTATATATATAGAAAGGTGGACTACGGATTAAAAATGTCATATTTCATGTTTTACGAGCATGCATAATGCATGTGATGCTTACATGAGTCAAGAAATGCACCTAATTTGAATCACATGAGATTTTTGCCTTGCGTTCTAACTTTTGTTTTTAGGAGAACTTTTTCACCTTTACCCCTCGTACATACCCAAATATATCTAAGTTAGGATTTCTGCTTAATGTAAAGGCTTTGAATCATATATATAGCCTGAATGACCTAAAAAGTTCTTAAATTTGTAAATCATTAATGCATTTATTTTTTCACTCAAAGTTCGGTCCGAATTCGGCGGTGGAATGCATGTTTGTTAGTGGTTCGGAGGGGCCTGATGGCCGAGCAATACGTAAC
>BPLR01002449.1:0-54284 GCA_021605095.1 Caerostris extrusa
TTCTGAGATTAGCGGATCTGCATATATACGATATATATATATATATATATATATATAATACGTTGCTGACGACATTTTTAACCTACATTTACCAAAAATATACTACTACTACTACAAAACCACACCACATCACTGTGCCTAGAGCTGAATTACCCCTATTCAGTTTGGGAATGATGTGGTGAGAAGTCTGAAAACATCCATGGCACCGAGCACCAGAGCGCTAGACACTCGGCCATTCAAGCCACACCAAAAATATAAAAGTTGAATATAATAACCTTCATTTAATGAAATCAAATAAAAGGAAACTTTTACGAAACACATTTTAAAGCTGGATGATTGTGGCTATTCAACACTTGAATTCTTGAACTTCTTTCTTGAACTTCTATTCCAACACTTTGAATTCACATGAAATCTGCCATCAGATCAAGGTTCTGTTGAATCTTACTATCTTCTCATCATTGGAGATTCCAGTACTTAGATAATTTCAATCACAAACGATTAACTTAAACAACTGATCTTTACATCGCTCTAAAGTTATCCAAGGGTGAAAAACAGTTTCTGGAATAGCGCGTTATTCACCACCATCATTCTTTCGAGCTTTGGAATTCGCATCATTTATCGACATTTTTGATAAATCGTGAATGCTGGAAAATGAAATGAATAGAATTCGGCTAGTTTATTTTGGCTTTGAATTTGGCCTTTGTTACTTATTATTTAAAATAAGAACTAATGGAAGTGTGTACAATTCAAATAGTTCCTGTAATAAGTTATAGTAAATAAAATTTAATGAAATATTCAACAATGGGGATTAACCAGAAACTGTTAATAAAATACTTCTTGCACAAAAGTTAGACTGTGATTCTTAAAGCAAATTATTTAACTTATGGAACGGAGAATTTTCCTTTCAAGATAAAAACAATAAAACTATTTGAGTCCCATTTGCTATTTAAAATTGCAATTAAAATTAATTTTCAGGTCAACAACTTCAATAAATTTTAAAGCAACTTATTTTTTTTTTCTAAAGTTTAGCAATTAATGAGTAAGTTTGCCGATTTATAGAACAAATCTCACGAAACGTAAAACCTTTTTTAAACTATTACAAAACACGTATGTGATGAAACTAATCTTAATATTCTTTACAAAATGATGGTACATATTAAATAATGGTACGTTTTAAATCATTACAAAGCGGATGGTACATATTAATTCATAGCAGATTTGTATTATTAAAAAACGCAATTTGAAATATGTTTAAAAACTGCAATTTTTTATTGCATAAGATTCTTTTTAAAATAATTAAAAAGAAGATTTTAAACATTTATATACATATTTGTTTATAAATTCTGTTTATTTTTGTAGCTTTTTTGTGAGAAAATTTAAATGTTCATTTAAATATTTATTAACTAGAAATAGATTAATTTTTCTGACAAAATAAGCCTATATTTTTGACTAAATATTTTAATCCGGAAAAAAGACTTCAATTACATTTTTACAAAAATATTCAAACTTACATAAGGAGGAAAACGTACATAAAGAAAACAATGAAATTAACATTACATGATGTTAATTAACCACAAATGTTTTCATTGATTTATTATAAATCAGGAAAAATCTTGTTTATCAAACGTGTCCTTGAAAATTAATTATCATTCAGCAGATAAATAATTAGCGTTAAAAATGGGCGTAATAATTAGAATTTTTGGTAATAAATTTTTAACGAGATGTTTCTACAATTTTAATCTGCTACTACTACTACTACTACACCACATCACTGTGCCTAGAGCAGAGTAATATAAATCATTATAATAAGTTTAAAATAAGCTACTCACCTGAAAGTTATTGTAGGTTTGTGGTTGACAGAAACTTTTAAATCACAGGCCATCTAATAGAAAACAGCGCCAAAATATCTTGGACAGATATCACCTGAAAATAAAATTATAACATTATTTTTCACTTACCACGTATTTAAAAAAATCGTGAAAGAATTTAAAATTAAATTGAATACAATGTTTAAAGTTATGCTTTTTTTTTTTTTACAAAAAAATCATTTTCGTAGATATATGCTTTTTTATTATAGCTTTATGTTTCAACAGGGTTGCAGTCCATTATAAGTTCTGTCGATTATCATGATGAGTTCTACTATAGAAAACAAGATCTTGCTTAAAAGTTTTGCAAGAATTTTTGGTCATAACATTTTTTTTTTTTTTTTACCTTTTTTTACTTTTTTAAAAGTTGTTTTATTTTTAAGACATTCCCACTTTCTATAACATTAGCTTATTTTATGTAAACCCAGTCAAATGTGTAGTTGGTGAAAATTTTCTTTTTTTGTAAAACTCGACAATCAGTAAATTTATAACACATTTCATTACTTTAAAATATATACATTTTCTGAACAATTATATTTTTGATAAGACATACGATGAAATGATGTCCGTGTCATAATAAAATATATATTCTATATATCCCTCTTATAAATATATCCTCCATATATTGTATTAAAATACATACATAAATTTAAATAAATAATCCCCAGAAATATTGCAGGAAAGTATAGAAAAATGAAATCGTAAAATGAGTACGATGTTTGCTGTTTTGTAGCAGTTTGGTTTTAATTAACATCTTTTAATTTAATTTCACTAAAAGAATCCAATTAAGGTAAAGTAACACATTTATTTCACCTTAATCTGATCATACGTTGTATACCACAAATTGCAACTATTCATAAATGATCACCAGAAAAAAAATATGTCAAATAGTGCATAAGCACATTAATTCCCAGCATGACGTTAAGGTGACAAGGCAAATAAGTAAGCATATTATTCAGTGTCAGGAGCAATGAGCAAGTACAAAGATAGTTGGATGTCTTATAGTTTTGAGTGAGAATTTCTGACACTTACCCCTTTTCTAGCAGTAAAACTGACTCTCCGTAAACCAGATATATCTCATCCGTTGGCGTAACAGAAAGAAAACAGCGAGATGATTAGAGTAGTGTGTGTAGATAGGAATGAAACCCAAAAAAGCAACGGCGAACGTATGATCATAAAAAAAAAAGAAACTTTATGACGTAAGAAGCGTGCGGGTCTTCAATAGATGGTGTTTGATAAATATCATGATTTAAACTAATCAAATTCAAGTGAAGTTAGTTTAAATAACTTCTTAACTATTTAAACGATCTTTCTGGGCAGATTGCTTCGTATTGAATCCTTTAGTAATAACGATAAAAATATAAGTCATTGGATGGTATGATTGATCTCATATTTTTCTATGTATAAAGTTTTTTTATACATAGAAACCGTCAGCACTCTAGCGATTTCCAATTAAAATTATGAGAAAATGAAACAGTTGAATGATTATCACAATTTGAATCACAGTCCTGCAATTAAAGTCAAATGGCGACGATGCATAGATGAGAATAGATGTTAAAATTGTTTAAAAATTGATTTAAATGATCTATAAAGCGAATTCTAATCTTGCAATTAGTTCATAGAGGAATTCAAATTTTTAATTTGGGATTTTAAATAGATGTAAATCTAATATAAACTAAAAAAGAGATTGATAATAAATTATCTAATTAATCTATTTATAAGGGATTAATAATCTATCCATTTATAATGGATTAATAAAAAGATAATTTTTAGGATAATGTGTAAAAAAATCAGATGTCAGAGATATGGTGTAACGTAAGTATTATGTATTATTGCAAATGAAATCGATATTAATTGACAATTGGAATGCAGATAATTCATTTGAGTGGTTGTTATAGCATTGAAACCATCATTAATAGACTAAAAATTTAAATCTCTAAGTTTTCACCAAAATTCAATTTTTTTTTTTTTTATGAATTCAGAAAATGATAAGTAACCAATAATAATAACACAATACTGTGGAAAACAATTATTTTTGAAAAATTGTTTGTTGCAGTATTAAAACTTTTGAATTTCTGTTTAGCTCCACAATATAACTCAAGTTACAATTTTAAATTATGTTAGCTGAAGTTTTATATCATAAAGTAAACATATCTGAAGCATATAAAAAAGTATATATTAAAACATGTAAAAAAATTAAGATAAATAATAACTATAAATGTGAAAAATAATCGAGAAATATCTTCTCAATTATTTATATTTATGCTTTATAAGAAATGTAATAGCATATAAACTTTATTTATTAAAAAGTTACAATACTTTATAAAATATTTAATGCAGTTAGTTCAACATTTATAATGCCAGAACTATACATTACCAAAAGTTATCGATTAACTGCAGATGTAAAATCCTGGTTAAACAGGGGTCCAAGTATTAAAGCTTTTATACTACAGTATGCTTTACCATTACCATACGAAAAAAACATTAAAACATAAATTTTGACATAATTTAAAAAATACCATTGCAAATATTAAAATCACGAATTTATGGTTTCCATTGTGAAATGTTTTTTAAACAGCAAAACGCTGTCAAATTCATTTCTACTAAGAAAATATAATACAACGTTCGGGAGATTTGAGGAGTCAATAGATGGTGGAACTAAAGATGACGTGCAATTGTAAGATGAATCAGTTTAGTCAATCCAGTTATCGTACACGCGATGCAGAAAAATTAAATGATGATGTTGCTTTGATTATCAACGTTTAATCAGTAGTAAAGCTTTTATCAGTAAAAAATTATCTTCAAATATATAAACACGTTACCTTTACTCCTAAAAACGTGATTCCTAACTCTTCTACGAAATACTCTGATATTTTAATCTTTTTTTTTTTTTTTTTCTTTTTGTAATAAATATTTTGCAAATAAGAGTTTTGTTGTACTTAAAATTTTATATATTTTAAAGTAATAAATGTCACTTTTTATAACAATTGACATCTGCATTAGAACTAAGGGTGTATACTTCAGGAAACCTTTGCAATTGTTTTTATATATATGTTATGCAGAGTTTTTATTCACGACTTTAAATAATTTTCTATTGATGTTTAATAAGGAAGATTATCATAAAAAAAAAAAAAACACATAAAAAGTTATTTCTTTTAAAAAATAATTTCTGGCCAAATAGTTAAACTACGTAAAAGAACATTGAAGTCTCTGTAGCCAATCTGCATTTTCCTCAAACATTTTAATTCATATTTTAATTCAATTTTGAATATTTATGAAAACTTTTACCATTGATATTTAATCGATAACCATGTAATTTTAGAGATTACCATTTGAAGCCTTATAGTTTGTTTAGTTTGTTAAAAATTCTGAAAATTAAGAGACGTTTTGATAAAAACTTTAAAAAGATTCAGCTTACAATATTATTAATCAACTTAAATTACTGACATGAAAAACAATTCCAGAAATCTTATTTGAATTTTATGCCCCACTGGTCCATTATTAGCGTGCTAGCTAGAGTGCTAGAGGTCATTTGTGATGTTTCACTGCTTTGCAGAAGTAAGTAATAACGAGAAGTAATTTAACAGTCTCCTTAACGACAGTCAGATTGTCTGGTTGAATTTTCCTGGATTTTCCACGAAACGCAAATGCAAGACATACTATGCCTCCTCTAGAAAGGTATTTCTCCTCATATAGTTTAATGGAAAGACTTTTTGACACATAGTGGAGTATTACAAATAGCATATCAACAACATATTGAAGCTCAAGGACAAGGGTTAAAAAGTTTTAATTTTAGTTTTTCTTTAATTAAATGAACAAATGAGTATCCCATTCATACCATTACATTCCTATATGGTACCAAGAAAAGAGAGGAACTCTCTTTACAATAAAAAGCATGTATTTTCAATTTGTATTGCAAAAGCTGTTATTGCTTCTTGAGCTATTAAAAATATATGCAATAAAAAAGAAGAAAGAAATTTTAATGCTAAGAAAAATTCATTTGAAACAATTATTATTCAAAATTTAATGACTTAATTGGCTTTCAATTAAAGTATAAATGCAAAACATGAAGTGTAAAATCGAGGTTTGAATAATTAAATAAACTTTATAGAAACATCAAAAAGTTCTATTAAAAACACTGGAAAATATAATGAGAATAAATAATTAAAAATAAGTAAAATCATATTATTGGAAGAATAATTAAAATCATATCATATTATTATCACATTATTAGTCTTCCGATGAATAAACAAACTTCAATATGAATTACTTTAACATTGTTACATTATCCCTTGACGAGCAGTACGCCCATAAATGAAAAACCAAGGACAAATATACTAACATTATTAATTATATATTTAATTAGCCCTAATTCATTATAAATTTTAAATTTCAATGTCAAGTTTAGTAAGACTCAAACGTAAAACAATCGATAACGTAACCCTGCAAAACTTATGAATGAAAGGAAGAACCGTAAAAAAGATTCTACGCATCTGTATTTATAACCTTCCAAACGTAGTTTCTATCTATAATACTCTATAGCTGTAACAGAAATAGAGACACGTGGGAATAGACACCGTTTAAGAACAGCTAAATTTAATTTATGCTGTTTTTTCTCTTTTTCACCTCAGTGTTTTGGTCTGTAAGTATTTACTACCGGGTTTTGTTAAACTTAAAAGATGTTTAAAAATTGTTCTCTGTCAGTTGGTTTTCAATGGAAGAAACTAAAAATATTATGCATAATTTTTGGGGATGAGTTAGTGCCAAATCTTCGCCATTCAAAAAATTTGTAAATTCAAGCAATTCTTGGGTAAACATACATTTGTTTTGTCATAAAACGTATATGATTATAAAATTATTGTGGCATTTATAAACTTTTATTTATAGTAAAACTAGAATAATAATTCCGATTTCAGAAAAAAAAAGACTATTACATACTAACACACAATTTTTTGGGACACAAAGAAATTTAATTGTTTAAAAAAGCAGTTTTGTCTTTAAAAGTTTATTGATCTTAATTTGGGCATTGAATTAGAAAAGTAAAATTGGGAAATTATCGTATAAATATCTAAAATTTATTCTTGGGGTTTAATAAAGGCAACTGGCAACTGGCGTACCGATTACGGAGTACCAATGGGGATATACCCCTTAACCTCCTCATCTTAATACATAGATAAAGTTAACAATTTTGGTTGGCTGCTTTAAGTTAGTAATAAAAATATAACTAGATAAGGGTTTAATAAAGACGTCGTCAAATCCAGCTGTTAGTCTTTCGCAAGAATCCACATTTCTCTTGAAGAGTTTAGGAGTAGGAGGAGACAGAAGGAGACAGAATTTGAGTTAAGAGTAGGAGGAGACAGAATTTGTCTGCAGTTGGTAAAATGATGATTCAATATAAGGCCAACTTTCAAGTCTCTTTGAAAGAGACTTGAAAGTTGTTTATTTCTGACCCGTGTTGTGTTGCCTTAATATGTTTTGCTAGATTGAGGTGGGATTGGGTGTGTTGATGCTCGAAGGAAAGAAAGATTCTAGGCTGTGTCCTCGTTTCCACCAAAGTTTGATAAAGAGAGGGATAACATTTACAACTTGTTTCTATAAAGCAATAGAAGGAAATTTACAAATAATGTTGCTGGAAAGATGAGCAGTTAAATATAAAGATAGGCTTGGCTTGGTTTGGTTTGGTTTGTAGCTCTACGGTCATTTTTTGCACACTTTAGGCTAATTAGATCTATAAAGATAGGGAATATGCCTTAATAAATTCAGTCTTTTTTAAAAATTTATTTTAAAATAAATTATCATTTTGTAATTTTAAATCTATACATAAAATAATTTTTAAATATTAACAAAAAAACTAACTCATTTTTTAAAAAAAATATTTTTTGATTTATTAAAATTCAGTTAAGATACTTATTATAATTGTACTTTTTTCTTATATTTTTTAAGAAGATAGTTTTTGTAAAGTTAAACAACTTTCTTATTGTATCAGTGGGTACAAAATATGCTGAAAATAAACTACAAAAAATATTTTATCCATTAATAAATACGATAATTTTTCATTAATTTTCTTTAAATTTGTTAAATTTTCCATTCATTTTCTTTTTGTTTATTTAATAATTTTACTAAGTTTTAAAAGACTTTGACAATTTTACATAAATTTCAATATAACTGGTGTAAAATGAAAGGGATATCACAAAAATTCTATGTTTTTTCGGTGTTTTAAAAAATAACATTGGTAATAAATTAATATACGATTTATTTAAATCATAATAATTAAACGTTGAGACTTTTTAAAAAGCATCCATAAACCCCTTGCAGCTAATTTATTTAGGCTTCATAAAAACAGGAAAAAAATGAATAAGAACCACTTTTGAAAAGATTAACAGAAAAAGCCTTTACGATTAATGCGCTTTATTGTTTATTATCGCTGATAAATTGAAATGATAAAGCAGGGTGTGTCTTGACCCTGACTGGATGATAGTCATCACTGATTACGAAAAGCTGCCCGTGAGAAAAAGTGCATTCCCTTATCAACATTTTAACATCCGACTCGTAAGAAAGTATCTACTTACAATTCATAATAAAGTAGTTGTATTTCTAATAATTAATATAAAATGTAAACATTTCAAAAATTAACAATAAACTTTTCTCTAGTTAATCTCAATAATTTTTATTGATTGCGATAAATTTAAGTGATAAACAGTAGTGAAACATGTCATCGTCATCACATGAGAAAGGGCAATATCAACAACTTTCCCCTATCTTGTAGGAGATTAAATACATAATTATATACAAATCAAGTAATTGTGTCTAGTCATTGACAGCATTCATTTGCTATTTATGAAACAAATACATTAAAGAAACACTAAGTAAACATAAGTATTTTTATGAATTCTAATAATTTCAGTTGTACATATGATATACACTTAGCTCCAACAATGACCATACAGTGTCCCAATTTCAAATGTGTATTGTTATCAGTCACGTTATGCCTTTTCCTTTAAGTAGAATACATATAATAAAAGAGAAAATTATAAAAATATCGTGCAAATATTATAGTATACAATGAAAAAGTTTTCAAAGTTGGCATGAAAAGTTCCCATTATTATAACAAATTTATTTTTTATTGCCTGAGATAAATATCATGATTCATTCTTCCTCTGACAATACGATGATTATTACCTACCACATAATAAGTTAATTATCACCAATATTCTTATGTGCGTATTTGATAAATACACAATTAAGTACATATTAAGTAATTACACGTAAATTAAAATAGGCATCGTGCAAAATAAAAAAGTTCCATGATTCACTCTCTATTGCAGTACTGTCCAAAGTGGGTTACGCCAAAGAAGTCGACTTACGATCACTTGCGAATTTAGGGTCGTATATCTACATATATGTATATTTGGTTCTACATATTGTAGTCCAACCACCGACAGTATGGAAAATTGTCAAGCTTCCAAGACGAATAGATTCAAAAACTGTGACATCATAGGGAGGAAATGTCATTTAGGTAGGATTTTATTGCTTAACTACATTAAAAAAGAACTAGATGAAAAAAATTCCACTACAAACTATTATACACTTTTTCTTTTAAAACATCCCTGAGCAACGTTTATCTGACTAGTACCCCTAACAAGTAATCGATTAGTTTTTCACCGTTAAACCAGATGTTTACCATTCCAAGCTATCCGTGGTTAGACTATACATATGTGAAGTAGCATTTTCTGCAATGATAACAACTAAAACCAAGTACAGAAATAAATCAGAATTAGAACAAGACCATCGAATTGCATTAATAGAGGGCATCAAATCAGATATTTCTTCTATTACTAAACAAATGGCAATCACATTGCTCACAATAACTTCTAATTAAAAAATGTGCATTTTAATTTAATTTTAATGTATGTATAATGTTTAAAATAAATAAATAATAAATAATTTGACTTTTGGCTACACATTATATATATATGTGTGTGTGTGTATGTGCATGTGATATGTGTGTGATCGTGAAATATATATATATATATATATATATATATATATATAGCGTACAGCTTTTAATTATTTTCTTCTTAGAGTCCTACGCAATCAAAAAGAGCTTAAAAATCACTGCTCTATTGAAATAAATTAAAATGCTAAATAGTCATGAATTCTGTCCTTGACTAGACAGCATTAATCTCTGATTATGCAGTTCCGTACATATGGAAAGATGCACTGTCATCAACCTTCTTGAGTTTTTTTTTTTTTCCCAGGAGGAAAGGTTGCCAAGAGAGTGAATTGGGGAATAAGCGAAAATATAATAATGAACAATACGATCCTTTCGGAGGTTAAGAAGCGGGAGGCAGATAAGAGATGGGCCACGAGGCTTATCCAATATTTCTTTTTGCATGGCACACTTCCAGCACCATCCCCCTCCTGCAAGAGCACTCCTCCTCATACCTCAGACTTGGCAACAGATGCTGAGGAGAGTTGCCGTCCGCTTCCAAATTGGGCCCGGTTTCCCGCATCTCAATGTAACCTGAGTTTGAGGAGAGAAAGAGGCCCAGGATGAAAGGGGATGTTCAGAGACTACCTCTACTCTTTTACCCTTTATGGGGCCCTCGTCCACTTCTTTGCTACCCAACAGCCCAGAGTGCTGTAAATAACTCAAAATAGTGTTTAGAAAACGAGGGAAAAAAAATCGGCTGCTCTTTCCCCCCATGTGTTTGGGAAGTCTCTTGCTCAACAAAGTGATCTGGCTACCTAAGGAATTTGCTGTAGCTGGCAGAGTTTTCTTGAATGAAGCAGTCACAATTGCAATAGGAAGATGGAGAAAAAGAAATCGAAATCATAACATCAACTGATTTACATCATTAGTACATACATAAAAACTCAATTTGTTTGCTTTGATTATCAATTTTTCCAATGCTCTTATAAGATATAAGCTTTATATACTTGAGCATAACTATCAAAAACACAGATCATCGATGTGTTTACTGTTATAGTTCAGTCAAAAGGGCATAAAAATATTTAGCTAAATCTCTATGAAAAGAGAATGTGCAGATAGGATACTTAGGAAAAAAAGTACTTCTAATTTTATTTCTATAAGTTTTATAATTATTGAAAAATCAGTTACAACAATGGCAACTCAGAATTTCCAATAATCATATAAGATATAATCTTTATAATATTTAGCTAAATCTCTATGAAGAGAGAATGTGAAGATAGGATACTTAGGAAAAAAAGTTCTACTAATTTTATTGCTATAAGATTGATAATTATTGGCAAATCAATTACAACAATATAAGCTCAGAAATTCCAATACTCATATGATATATAAGCTTTATATACTTTATTACTATAAATTGCATAATTATTGAATTACATCAATGGCAGCTCAGAAATTCCAATACTCATATAATATATAAGCTTTATATACTTCAGCATAACTATCAAAACCATAGATAATATATATGTTTAATCTTATAGTTTAGTCACAATGGCATAAAAATATTTAGCCAAATCTCTATGAAAGGTCATAGGGCTGTAGTCACGTATCGAATGTGATGATGGATATTCAAGAATAAAAAGTACTGTTAATTTTATTACTATAAATTTGATAGTTATAGCAAATCAATTACAACAATGGCAGCTCAAAAATTTTAATATTAACAATAATAAACACAATTAACACAACAGTATTAGTTATAATAAATTGAACGGAAGGATCACATAAAATAATTACAAAATGAAGGTGGAAAAGTAAAGAAATTAGAACATAAAGACGATGAAATCGATTGAATGATTAGGAAAATTAATTTTTGTAATTACATGAAACGATCGGCATGATCTTCTCAGAAAAAAATGTACAAATTAATGCACGAAATGCTAAATTTATTAAATTGATACGATATTTGATGTGTAGGTGCAAGATATGCATGTAATCAAATTATTAACAGCACATAGATATCGTAGTAATGGAAAGATTGAGTTAAAACACTAATAATTTGTAACGATGTTAGAATTATTTTCAATGTTACATATTTCTACGAAGCATGACAAATTACAAGATTATCTTGATAATTAGATAATTCAATAATTGCAATCATTATTTTCACTACAGCTTTAATATTAAGAGAAGCAACCATGAAATTTTAGGATACCTATAACATCATTAATTCTTTTATTTATCTTGATGATTGTAATAATGAATAATGAATGAAATACAATACCAAATGATTATATATGAAAAAAAAAAAAAAAACTAATTTCAAGTTAAGTAGCCATATTGGGTACAAAAAAAAAAAAAAAAAAAAAAAAAAAAAACTGAGGTACAATCGTGATTTATGAAGGTGCCTCTTTTCATCACCTTGTTTATAAGGGAAGATACAAAAATTAAAAATTAACAAAATCCTTAATACATATACAAATTTTTTATTATATTTTTTAATTTTATCGAATTATTGAACTTTTCTAAATCAATTTTATTGTTGTAATCATACAGAACTCATCTCCCAAAACTTTTAACACAAAAATCAATAGATGGGCAAAAAGCTTGAGCAATAAGAATGATAAAAACTGACTATATAGTTGTAATGAAAGGCTTCGCAGTTCTTTATCAAAATAAAGAGATTAAAAAATTAAATTATTTTGAAGGACTTAACAAAAAATTTGAATTGCAATAAAAGTAGAACAAAATCAAATTAATTTAAAATTAATTAGCATGTTCGAAATTAAAAATTTCAAGTAAACGTGATGAAATCGAATTATGTGAAATCGAACCTGTGTTGTTAGAAATTTACTTCACTTAAACTAAATTCATTTACTTCATAAATGTATTGTATATTCTACATAAAAGTATGAACTTTGATAAAATAGATTGGCAAAGTCTAACAATTCTATATATTTTAAATTATTACTTTTTATTATTATTACTTTAAATTATTACTTCGTACTAAAATTTAAGTGCATTGTTTTGAATTTTAGGTCTGCCCTATCAAAAAAAAAAAAAAAAAAAAAAACATTTCACTGTATTTTAAATATATTTTGTAAGATTTAATTTATATTTTCTATGCAATATTCTTAATTCCAATTTAACTTGAAAAGAATTTTTAAAAATTTAGCTAAAACTTTAATAATTTGGAAACATAAATTACTTTACATTTAAATATTAAATAGGATTCGAAAGTTGTCATATAAATATTAAATTCTGAAACATATCATAATATAATACTCAATATGCACAACTTGAAATCTTAAAATGAAACGATAATATAATTATTAGAATAAAATGGATCATCAAAAATTATATAAAAGACAATTATATATTTTACCATTTGATAAAAAGAAAACGTATATTTTATTAAATATCTTCTTAAAAAAAAATTACAGTTGTTTTGGAAAATTTATAGAATTGCAAATAAGTAAAATTACACAAAACAGATGATTTTTAAGGGGTTATAAGACTTATAAAGAGGTACTTCAAAATTTATTACGTATCACAATTTCTTTAATGACATCTTAACTAAAAAGAAAATTTCGTTTTTGTTGTAAGTATTGTACATGATAAAAAAAAAACATTCATGATATTATTTACTTCTAACAGATTGTTATTCAACCAAACAATAGCTTAAAAATTGTATAAATTATTTATGAATAATACGAAAATAATTCCGTATATCCATTATCATTTGTGAAAAATGATTTATACTATAAAAATTAACATAACATGACTGTTAAAATTCATAATTATATGCAATAAAATAATTCTTTAGTAATTCATTATAGTTAAAAGGTTCCACGAAATTTTAGAAATACTTTATCAGATATCATAGAAGATTTAATAATTGCTTATTATCAACATGACATTTAAAAATATTTTAGGAGATTAGTCAAGAACAAAAATAGTTCAATAATGATGAAGCAATGTCAAATCAGGTAAAATCAGCTTAAAACTCACATATGAACACGAATAACAGAGTGTAAATTAAAATTTCAATAAAGAAGTAATATTGTATTATAAGAAAGTAGTCAAGTACACTCATGTTCATAAATTAAAGATAATTCAGAATCACACAGAAATTGAACTCTAAAATAAAAATTGCATCTGTAGAATTATCACACACATCTTGAAGAAGAATATGCAAATTACAGGAAACCACCAGATGGCGCGGATAGTACGTCACAATGACGAGAGTGTAAGAGAGGGGTATATAAGGAATGGTGGCAAAGAAGTAAAATTGTTCACAAGCTCTTTAAAAGTCTTTCAGTGTAATAACCGCACAGTTATGGCACAAAGGAAGCATTTGGATGATTTTTTAAGTGGTAGAATTATCGGATGACTGGAATGTGGATGTACCCAGCTGGAAATATCCGAGGAACTTGGAATCGCCCAGAGTGTCATCTCCAGGCTTTGGCAAAGATTCCAAAATGATGGTAATGTGAGTAGATGTTACAGCACAGGTCGCCCCCGAGTTACAACGCCGAATGAGGACCGGTATTTAGCAGTTACTGCCAAAAGAAACAGACGGAGCACAGCATCAGACCTGTCTCGTCAGCTCTCTTCAGCTACCGGTACGACAGTTTCAAGGCAGACCGTGTACATACGCTTAGGGCACATTGGTCTATATGCTCGTAGGCCTGTCAGATATGTTCCACTTACCGCAACTCACTGTCACCTGCGATTAACCTGGAGTAGAGAGCATGCATTGTGGACACCGCAACAGTGGTCTTGTGTGAAGTTTTCCGACGAGTCCAGGTTTAGTTTGCAGTCTGATTCTCGCCGGACTTTCATATGGAGAGCGCCATGCACCCGTTACCACCAAGAGAACACCATTGAACGACACCGTTACGGTGATGCAGGATGGCTCGTTTGGGGAGGAGTTATTCTTGGTTCCAGAACTGACCTGCATGTTCAGAGTGTAACGATGACAGGCCACATCTATCGGGATGTCATTCTGGAACAACATGTATGTTTGTTTCGGGACGCCCATGGGTGCTGAATTTCTGTTTATGGATGACAACGCCCGTCCTCACCGTGCAAACATTGTAGACGAATGCCTTCAATTGGAGGATATCACCAGCATGGATCGGCCAGCATACTTACCGGACTTGAATCCAATAGAGCATGTGTGGGATATGCTTGGCCGACGAATTGCAGCCCGTCAACCCCTCCCACCTGTCAACCGGAACTTCGGAGGGCATTGCTTGATGAGTGGTGTAATATTCCCCAAGATCAGATTGATAATTTGATACTCAGCATGCCTAGGCGTTGTAAGGCCTGTATTGCATCGTCCGGGAGACATACTCCATATTAACCTTCATGCTAACCATGTTATACTGTTTTTTGTAAATTGGTTCTTTTTGAAATTTGCTCCAGGGAGTAAAAATCGCAATTTTTATTAATTATGTCAAACATATAGCATCTTTTTGCTCTTTACCTTTTGTTTAATAAGTAGACTTTACAAATAAGTCAAATTTGTTTTGCTTCTGTCTCTTTCTTTGCCTGAACTTCATTATCCTTAATTTATGGACATGAGTGTAAAACATTTATCACTCTTTTTTTCATACATATAAGTTTTAAATAAAATTTGTGCACAAAAGTCACATTAAAATAATTTATATTGAAGACTTAATGTAACTCTATTTTTTATAATAAAAAAAATGGCAACTAGGATATGCACGCTTAATGGAAGGAAAAAAAAAAAAAACCACAGGAGCACTTTTAAAAAATAATTTTTGATTGTCTCGACTATTTTTCATATAGTTGCCTGTACATGAAGTATGCAAACGATTACATCTTCACAATCATTGAACTTAATTTCTAACCTTGTATTAAACATTGTATAAAACATTGTCTTGTTCTTGACTATTCTAATTTCTAAAATATTTTTAAATAACTTATTGATAATAAGCAATTATTAAATCTTCTATGATGTCTGATGAAGTATTTCTAAAATTTCATGGAACCTTTTAACTATAATGAATGTAATGAATTACCATAAAATAGGTAATGTGGTTGTATAGTCAGGATGCGTGAAGCTGGCTAATCATATCGAGAATTAGGTCGTCATCACTTGCACCGTACGATGCTGGCAACAATGGTTTCTGCAAGAAAATTCATCAATATAATGAAGATTCTGTTAAACCAATGTGTACTATTTCAAAGTAAAATGGTATGATCGTATTGTAATACCGAACTTCTCAAACAGTAACACTGTCCCCCATCAAGTGTGTTGCAGCTTCTTCTGTACCACTTGTGGTACCTTTCATCATCTCACGTCACTTGACTGAAGTGGAGTTACACTCCCAATGGTATTTAAGACGTCTGCCTTTAAATTTACAACATCGATAGCGTCGTCTGTAGTGCGGTCGTAGCCGATCAATATGGCTGCCAGTAGACTGGCATAGCATAATGTTCAGCTTCTATCAGGGAGCAGATAATCATCGGATCCTTGTGTGGAGGTTAGAGCACGTGGTACCTACCAATCTTTGTTTTACATAAGAAAACACATGCCTCTACAGACATTACCTCCAGTGTGGTGTAAAGTGCGAACGATGTTTCTTACCTCAGCAAACCTTGTACTATGAACAACTTTAAAGGTTCAATATTACCCTTCATTGCATGCCATCCTGATGCCATTTTCCAACTAGAAAATACAAGGTCACATACTGCTCTTATATTTCTGAACTGCCTTCGGCTAATGACATTCTTTCTTGGCAAACAAGGTCATCAGATCATTCGGAAATTGAACATATATGAGACTTAGTTGCATACAAGTTCCAAGTACTCCACCATATGTAAAAAGTATGGAGCAACATTTGAGGTATACTTGATAAACTATTTCACAATATGAGATTAAGAAATTTTGTCACTTATTACATAGCCTTATACAGGGCCCTCTCACCAGAACGTTTCACCAATTCTGATTTGAATATTAAATGTAAAATTTCTTGCCAATGTGTCTTATAGCATCATTGAATTTGTATGCCTGTGTATGGGCTATATGCACAGTTAATTTTAATAAATACGGTTAATTACAGTTAATTAAATACAGTTAATACATGGTGCTTTTTTATAAATTTAAAGACTGTATAGTAATAGATTATTCAAATTGCAAAAAAGATATTTTAAGTTTTAAATATAGATGATATTGATTAGTTTTTAAGTAAATGCTCCAGATACAATATCAAATGAATTAAAGAAACAATATATCAGTATTGCAACAGAATATATGAAAATACCGATTTAGACGAGACAATATAGGGTGGAATTTGTCATTCCAAGTTTTCATATCGTTCACTTGCAAGAAAAATGTCACAAGTCAAGAACTTCCAATTTTAAAAGACAGTGAATATAGAATATAAAACTCATGTATTTTATCGTTAAAAACGAAATGCCACAAAGTGAAAAT
The DNA here is from genome assembly GCA_021605095.1 of Caerostris extrusa. Classification (NCBI taxonomy): domain Eukaryota; kingdom Metazoa; phylum Arthropoda; class Arachnida; order Araneae; family Araneidae; genus Caerostris; species Caerostris extrusa. The sequence goes on from BPLR01002449.1 coordinate 17,264, forward strand.
AAATGACTAATTTAGCAATTACTTTTGAGATAGTTTTGTTGTTAATAAACCAGCACAAAACCTTTGAAAGTATGAAATAAAATAGAAATTGAAACTTCTGAGTTGTGTCACTTTCCTTGCAAGTGAGGGTAATCATAAATATCATTTAAAACCGGTGAGTCCAACGATATTTCACCACGAATACCTTTGAGGTACTGATGGAATATCCTCTGGCTGCTCCCCAAAAGAAAACCCTCTTTAATCGAAGCGAACTCTGCGGCATCATAACGTCATATTCCTCTCTTTCCCCATTTTCATTAAGGGTGCTTGAGAAAAGGGTTGAATGGAAATTGTCCCATTAATCTCCTCGGGGCCAGTGTCCTGCTCTCCAGGAAGCTAGCAACGGCAACCAGCGAATAAATTCGACGTGTTGCTTCGGTCTTTATTAAAGTAGCGAAAATGTGCGCGCTTTCATTCTTTTCTTCTTTAGTCTTCTACCTAAATGTCTCCAGTGGCTTCCTGGATTATAGGAATGTCGGCATATCCCTGAAAGCCCTGGGTGTGGTCCAAGTCTCTTAATTGATAAATGGCATGCAATTATTTGATCGATCGCAAGTTGCCCCGTCCCAGGACAAATCGCTTCGAATTCTGCTGGCTTTTTTTTTTTTTATTGCTACCTTCCTTTACTTTCCAGGAATGCCACGTACACAGTTAAGTATGCGGTTTCGGTTCCGTTTAACAATCGATGCTTCCCTCGGCGACAGTATGGAAAAAAAAAAAAATGTTGGGGGTGGGAGGTAGGTTCATCTGGAGGTGACACGTATAAGGCCAAGGTCGCACGCGTCTTCCTAACTGCAAAGATGTGTAGATGAGGATTTCAGTTAATTTAACGCATGTTGCGGAAACAGCAGGGGATAGGGATCTACCATGAGTACTCCCCTTTTTTATAAGCACTAGAGCGCATTCTGTTTTTCGTTTCAGACGATTCTATTTCCTACCGGTTAGGGTTAAAGCATTCGGGCTTGAATGGAGAAAAATAGTCATAAAGGGATGGCAATGAAAAGGGTGCATGTGATATAAGGTATAGAAAAAAGAGCATAAAATATATAATAATAGTGCACAATATTCTTAACTTTTTTTTTAAATATTGCAGCAATTTATATAACGTCTAAAAACACTCAGTGAAATATTATCTTTTCTTTAAATTACACTACTAGCATTGACATAATGGATTAGAATAATTTTTTTTAATAGAAAATTGAATAGTTAAATGATTTCTTTATAAGAATAATGTGGATATTTCATCAAATATTAATTAAATATTTTGTCCATTTATTTTTTTGTACTATCCCAAATATTTGTGACTTCACTATGATGCCAAACAAGCAACAGCTTTTCGGAGAGTTAGGTCAAATGTATGCGCATAAACAAAGAAGCATTTTAAGGTACATTGAAGGCACGCTTAAAGTGATCAGAACATACCAGAGAAAGAAACAAAATTAAACTTATATTTCTCTTATAGAAACAATTAAGTGTAAAATATTTTTTGAAATAAGTTTTTTATAAGTTTTTGAAAAAAAATTTAATTTTAGTAGTGTGAAATTAGTTAAAAAAAAGAAAACGTTAAGAATTAATTTACATTAGAATCTTTATTTAGTAAGAATACTCTTTTAGGATTGTAAAAAAAAAATTTGTTTAAAGAGAAAGATAAAAAGAAAAGAAAATATAAATTTTAAGATATTGTAATCGTCATAATTATAAAAGAAACACTCAAACTTTATAAAGAAACAAAAACTCATCACTCATCTTGTGTAAGGTAAAGAAAATGAAATATTAAACTAAGTATTTTCTAATGAAATGGAATAATCAGATTTTAATACATTTTATCTCTTAACCGAGAATAATACCTTTTACAGGATTAACATTTATATGTTGAGATGTAAGCTGTATTTAAATATATAGAAAAGTTTAACATAAAAGCATTAAACTGATATTATATTTTCCACATGAATATTATCGATTTATTTATCTACCTTTAGAATTTAAACCCACAGCTTTTTTTAATTTGAATTTTAAATTAGGAAAATAGGATCAATTGATATCACAAGGCGGCTTTAAATACATATGTTCAAACGAATTTTGAGTGTTTTATTGAATAAATTGCAACAAATTTACAAACGCGTAATAAATCATCATTAAAAAATTCCTCTTTTCTATTATTTCATCAATATGAATACAGCAATTAAACTGATATGAAAAAGTGACCCCCAATTTTTTTGTTATTCTGTTCGTACCAATTGTGCCTTAAAATGCTTCTTTGTTTATGCGCAAACATTTGACCTAACTCTCTGCTGCTGCTTGTTGCTGTTGCTTGTTTAGTATCATAGTAAAGTCACAAATTTCCACTAAATACATATGTTCAAACGAATTTTGAGCGTTTTATTGAATTCTTTGCTACAAAGTTACAAATTAAAATAAATCATCGCAATAATAATAAAAAAAAAAAAAAAAAAAAAAATCAAAATTTTCCTCTTTTTCTATTATTCATCAATATGAATAGAGCAATTAAAGTGATATGAAAAAGTGACCCTAATTTTTTTTTTTGTACCAGATGGGCCTTAAAATGCTTCTTTGTTTATGCGCAAACATTTGACCTAACTCTCCGAAAAGCTGTTGCTTGTTTGGCATCACAGTGAAGTCACCAATTTCCGCTCTACATACTTTCATCATCAGAATATCTGTTTCAAAGAGTGTGGAAAGTGAATATTCATCGAAGAATGAATGAATAAGTCTTTGATTGGGAAGTTGAATCTATTCTCCAATCAGCTGCCCCGTTTCCCATTCTTAGTATTTTCCGCATACTATAAACAAGTCTATAAAACTAACGGCCTGAGAGCAACAACAAAAGGACTACCTATTGAACACGCAATCGGTAGCTAAACTGATTGACGTAACGGTAGTATAGACCGTGTTAAAGCAGATGCTCAAAATAAGGAGTACATAAGCGAGTACAACAAAATAGTCCTCGATGTTTTCGCCAAATACTGGGTGAAATAAGAAGGGGAGGGAAAAAAAAAAAAAAGTACGCCCACGGGTCGGTTTCCTCTCTACCCCGGTTAGTAATGGTAACTGTACAATTGTTGTTGACCTGCCAGGCACATTGGACTCACGAAAAGATGATGGGTTTTTTATGGTTTTTTTTCACTGACCTACAAAAGGGTTGCCTAAGCATCGGAGGGCTTTTAACAATGAAGTGCGCCAATGGAAGCAATGTCCGCCAAAATAATAGGAAAGTCTTTGTTTTCTCCCGTCTCTTTTGCTTCAGGGTCGAGGTCACGACTTTCTGAAGAGTGCAATTGCGGTTACAAAAATATGGATTCTTAATTGGACTGAATGTTATTTTCATATTCAAGGCAGCGGAACTATCCAACGATCATGTTAAAAAGAACGAAATATTCGAAGTTTCATACGAAATTTTATAATTTTTATTATTAATTTTAATTATTATTTTAATTTTATTATTAATTTCGATTATTATTTTAATTTTATTATTAATTTCGATTATTATTTTAATTTTGATTATTATATTAATTTTTATCGTTAATTTAAATTTTTATTATTAATTTTGATTACTATTTTAATTTTGATTATAATTTTAATTTTTATTAAAAATTATAAAAACTTTCAGAAAACTTGAATAAGGATTTTTTTTTTTTTTCCTTTCAAATAAAGCTATTTTCTCACTCACTCTCATATTTAATTAATTTGAATTAAACCTATGGTTTAACTAGTTTGCCTATGAAAATTATCTATTTTTTATTCCTTTGCTCAATGCGAGATCATTTTGAGTTGAAAATGTTACAGGCATAATTTTATTTAATTTAAAAATTTCAACAATATTTGTAAAGCCAAATAGTTATTTTTTTTAATTTCATAAAATTGTATAGTATGAGAGAAAACATAATACCTTAAAATTCAGTGATGAAATAATAGTTCCTTTTAATTTAATGCTTTTAGTAAATTTTATAAATTAATAAATTAGTAAAAAAATATATTTTAGTAATAAAAAAATACCAATATTTCAATAATATTCATATAATATAAATATTTTAAAAATTAATAAATTAATTTTTACTAATTTTTTTAATTTTATAAATTTTGAAATTTATTCAGCAAAGTTAAAATATTTTTTAAAAATTTTTAAAAACTTTTTAAAAAACTTTTAGTAGTAAAAACTTTGAAAGTAGAAAAAAAAAATTAAAAGCAGAACAAAAATTCTTAAAGTAGAAAAAAATGTTTTTATTTTTACTTTTATTAAAGTAGAAAAAAAAGTGTAGCTTTTTTTCTTTTCAAGAGCAAAGTTATTAGCAATTTTTTACAAACTGATTAAGATTATTTTATCTGGTCATAATTTTTTAAAAGATTTTAAAAAGTTATTTTTAAAATAAAATCTAAAACATCAAAAAAAAAAAAATCCCTATTTGAAGAATCACATCTATTTCTTTTGACATTGTCATAGTTCATCTAGCACGAATATATTCATTTATTGACATATAAACAGGTCTTTCAACAACACTAAATTATATATAACCTTTAATAATTAATTGATCACAAAATGGATGAAAAAATTCTCTACAGCTAAAAAGAAAAGAAAAAAAATCCCTTTAAAAAAAAAAAGAATAATAAATAATAATTGAATGCTAAAAAATAACAGAAAAAATTTTTGTACGCCAATAGTAATTCGTACCTTTTTCCAATAGTAATTCGATTTACTTTTATTGTCTCTGATTCCTTGTTGTATTTGTCTACAAATAGCAACAAACGATTTACGAATTCGAAAGAGCTAGTTGAAAGATTCTAATAAATAAAGACACGTATAGACACATTCCTTAAATCAGCAAAGTATGTAGAGACAGGTATGCTTAAAAAAACAACGACTAATTTCGAAAATTCCTGAATGTGATTGAAACATTGTACAGTGTACATTGTACAAACAATAAATAAAGGAGTATAGCATTGTGGAATGTTCTATCTACCCTTTAGGAGAGTATTCCATACCTGTCTCAGAATTCGGAATAATATTTGCGTGGGAGGAAATAGAGTTAGTTCGCTATGATTCCTACTCATAAGTCGGGCAGCTGCAATGTGTTGACGAGAGAATAGTTGTTGCTTTTTTTTTTCGAGGAGGGGAGGTAAGCTCTCCCGTCGAGAAACCCTGCCAAGACATCAAAAATGTCCTGCATTCAATTCGGCCACACGGGGGTAGGGCAGATGGCATTATTTGGTTGCATTCTATCTTCCTCTTTTTTTTTTTTTTTTTTTTTTTTCGGTTGTTATTATTTTTCCTCCTTTAGTGTCGTGTTTCACATTGAAATCCAGTTTCTTCTTGTTTGGAGTCGGTCAAAAGAAATGAAGCGACCACACACACACACAACAAGACAGGAGACCTACAACAATAGTCTGTGACAGAGACGCCGTTGAGAGATATGTGCTGTAAGTAAACGACAAATAATTGTATGAAGAAAAAAATATTGTTTTAGAAATAACTGGATTAAGTTAGACAATGATTAAAGTTTAGGATTGCAAAAATAAATAAGGAGTGGCTGGAAAGTGTGTTCGTTTCGATTAATTTTCTGTAAATGATCAAGCGAAATATAGGTGTGACAAATAAAAAAAATCATACACATTTAAGGATGTCTAAATAAGTTAAAATAAATAATCAGTTTATATCAAAAGTTAGAAAATTTGGAAAATCGTTACAAAAATCTGATAACTAACTTTATGATACTTTAAATCTTATTGATGCAGCATAAAGTTAGTTATCAACTAAGTTAGTTAAAGTTAGTTATTTAATGCGTTAACTTAATTAAACGAATAAATGTGTTGTGTACACAGTGTAAAAATTAAAGTTTTCCGTATCTATTTCCTATTAACTATATTTTTTTATCACCTACTACAGTAATTTTAGATCTAAGTACATTTTTAGTTAAGTTACAGTCTTCATAAGTACATAAAATAAATCCAGAATATTTTATTTTTAAATTTGTCCCATGAGCGGAGGGGAAAAAAAAAAAAAACATGTTAATGTCTACTGTTCACATTAATAATAATAAATTTTATAATTTTTTCCTAATGTTCGTATTTATTCTTATGTACATATATATATATATGCGCACTCAGGGGGTAGCTGGAGGGCTCCAACCCCCCAAAAAAAAAAAAAAAAGCTATGAAGTGAAATGTGTGCATGTGTTCAAAATTATGACCACTTTTCACTCAGGCCCAATTATTTTTTTTTTTTGTTGTTAAATATACAGTATTTCAGTGAATCAGTGTTATTCTTATCAGTGTCCATTTTATTATCACGCATAAAATTGAGACGGTCAATTGAGACGGAGTTTTCCCTGGTTTAGTTTTATTAAATATTCATCGAAATATTGACGTTGACATAAACGATGTAATAGATGATTTAGCGAAAAGAGAAATTAGACTGAATTTTAATTCATAATTTGTTTATGTAATTTTATTTCGAAACAAAATGTAATTTGTGCAATATTTCTTAGCTTTAAGGCTCTCTTTTTTATGTATTTGAAATGATTTATATAATAGTAGTATTAGGAATAAAATAGTAGGTATGCGAATCAGATACCTTTTTTTATAGCTTAAAGTTTAGTGTGACCTATTGAACTTTCATAAACAATTATGCTTTATTTTGTTTGTTGAGCTTCCGTAAACTGAGCACCCCCCTCCCCCTTCAATCCTAGGTGCACGTCTGTCTTGAAATTACAGAGAAACGTCGTCTACTGCTGAAATGTCAATAAATGTCTTGAGCCAAACAAATTTGAGCCAACAAATTTTATGTTGCATTTAATCTTATCGATGACATTATTGCTCAAATTAGTTCTATACGAGAATTAAAGCTGATAATTATCTTTCAGCTAATACTAGCCGATTCGATGGAATATTTATTTTTCTGAAAAACGATATTTATACCATTTGAAGATCAATTGTTTAGCCAATTGAAAGAGAAATTTATTAATCACAAAACTGTATTTCCAAAATTTATTGCCCTTTTTCCAAGTAACGATAAATTGACCAAAAACTTTGACCAATGACTTTGTAGATTTGTGGAATTATAATGTTTCAAGTAGCACCTCTATTCTAGAAAGTGAATTAAAATTGTGGTTCTATAAATTTTCCAAAACTGCAATGTGAAAAAACATATTTGAACAGGAAAATATATCTTAATATATATTTTTTTATTAAAAATATTTGCCACTCTGCCAGTGATCTTTTCAATGTTAAGAAGACTGAAAACTTGTTTAGTAAAAAATCATATACAATAGGTAAGAAAATCTAAATGGTTTAACTTCATTAAATATTCATCGAAATATTGAAGCAAACATAAACTATGTAAGCGATTACTTGGAAAAAAAGAAATGAAGATTGAATTTTAATTCATAATTTTATATATTCTTTTTAGAACTTAAATTCTAATTTTTATGCAGTATTTCTTAGTTTTAATGTAATCATTTTTATGCATTTAAACCAAATTAGTACATTAGTTAATAATATAATAATTAAAATTGAAGTTTCGCCTTTAGATACATTTCCAATTTCTTATAATTTAGTATATATATATTTCTTATAAATAAGTATGAGTTTAGTAATACCTATTGAGTTTCCTTGTATGTATAATATATATATATAAGTGTGTGTGATTATCGAACACCCACGATCAAATCTAGAAGAGACATTAAAATAGCCCACACTTCAAACGCTAACAACTGCTATATCAATGTAACTAAAAAAAAAAGGCCAAAAAATTTCATTTACTGTAAAAATGATTCATAAGCTTAAAGTGCTCTAAAAACCGCTGCTTCAAACTTGGATAAAATTAACTCGGATATCATTATTTTTGCGAATGTTATGCTCGGCTTTTGAGTTTTTCTATAACTATGAAACTGATAGAATGTTACAGTTTACTTTCGTTATAGATTTATTGTCGTAAAATTAATCTGTAACAAACAAAAAGTATTTTTTCTACTTAATACTAAACGCAATTAATGATATATTTGAAATACAATAATTGTTTACCAATTAAAAAAAAAAAAAAAAATTGTAGACAACGCTGTATTTCAAAAATTTTATCAGCATAATTGTTTTTCCATCAAATTCAAATAAGTTTGATTTTAAAAATAAGCAAACATTAATATCCAAAGAATAGAAATATATACAAATAGAAATTAAAGTTAAATTTAAAATTTCAATGATTAGGTTTCAAAAATATAAGTATAGTTTGTTATTAGACAGACTATTTGATATATAAGTTAGTTTAACAGTTGAATTTAATGTATAAGTTAGTCGATAATTAAATCAGTTAGGTACGATTGCATAAAAACAGCTAGCTATAAAAAGACAGATATTGCTTCTACATCGAATATTTTTTGTTCTCAAAAAATGAAGCTTATAGTCAATTTCTTGGATGAAATTTTCAGTTGACTAATTGATTATTAAACTTTATATTTTATATTAAACTTTTTCTTTTTATAGCTAGCTGTTTTTATACAAACCGTAAAAATAACAAAATAATTATATTAGCAGTTATTAATAGTTATATTTGTTTCATTATTTTAAAATTTCTTTTAGATTTTAAGTCATTTCCTAGAACATTGTCGTGTATACTTTGCGTCTAATATAAATTCAAATTGATGGATAACAATTTTGAGAATACTGGTACAATTTGTTTTGCAATTATCTCTTTTGTTGAAAAGTAATTTAGATCAATTATTTGTTTTCATGTCTATCTTTTATAGCTTTATTTATTTGAAAAAGACCAAAAGAAAAGTTAAAGAAAGCAGTTATTTTCAAAAAATCTATTCCGAATGTATTCATTTTATTTGCTTTAACAACATTTGGTTTTACGGAAACATTCAACGCAATACTTATTATTTGCTAACATATGATAATAATGTTTTCTTTACATTTTTAAGTGTTACGAAATTTGTTACAAATAAAGGAAGCTAGTTAACTTATAAAATTGTTCTCTTTGCATCAAAAGAACAGGATGAAATTACTAATTTAACTATATTTCGTTCTCTGTGAGCTCCAATGATATTAGTTCTGTTTGCTTAGTAATTATTAATGCTTATAAAAAACTTTATTTATATCAATATGGTTGTTTGTATTAAGGTGTTTCAGACATTTTACGCAATCGCAATAAACCTGGTATTTCTTTGAGTATTTCTGTAATATTTTGTCTATGATTGAGGAAACGGCATTTAGCGAGCTGGTTGATTTGGCTTCTTTCTTTTAAATTACAAACATTGTATTCTTCTTATTGTTACATACTTGAAAATATGTACATTATAATATAAGCAAAGAAGTCGTATATTAAAATTAACAATAGCAAAGTCCAACATTCAATATGTTACCATATAGTAGTGTATTTTTAGAAGAATACTGGCTTTAATGAATGAAGTTAACTCCTTAGTTGATAGTAATTTTATTGAATGCTTTTGTTAAAAGTGTAACTCGTGTTATTCAACTTATTAGAATCACTTGGATGATATTTCTATGGAAAGCGTTTACAATTTTTCCAACATGAATTTCAATAAACGATAAATGTCCTTGGGTTAACTAACAACCAACTAACTGGGCCAGGCTGTCAACTGGTAACTGTCAACTAACTGGATCAGAATAGTCTGGGGGATAGTGCGTTGAGCTGAGGGATGGTTAGTCAGCCAAATAATTTCAGACTCCTGAGCAGGAATTTTTATACCTACTCCCGATTGCTGATTCTTGTCCGTAATTTAATGCAATGATCTTTACTAATGCATTTAGTAGAATTTGAGAAATAAATTCAATTACTTTTATTGAACTCATATATCTATAAAGCAGTTTTTGCATAACAAAGTATATTTTTTTTACAAAGTAAAACGTGTGGCATTTTGCACTAACTTAAAAAAGACATTCATCTACTTTAAATTTGCTTACAAAAACTATATATACCTTTTAAAAATAACAATACCAAATTAACAGGTATTAAAGTATTACAAAATAGCTTAAGATAAGTAAAATAAATAAATTAATTAAATTTTAAAAAACTTACATTTTAAGCAGTAAAATGCTGCATTTGTAATTCTTTAAATCTTATGTTTCTCAATAATTAAATAGTTTTTATAAGATCTTATATCAGTGTTGATCCAAGATAGCTGTTTATAAACCTTAGTGCTGAGAACAGTTTTTCAATACTTGTATGCTGTTAAAACAGTAACTTTGTCTTTGTAATAGTAAAACCGTCTCTGTCTTTGCTGTTGGCTGTATTATTGAAAGATGCAATTGAATTGCCTTCTTAATATTTAATTTTAGCATTAATTTTAAGAATTTTAGAAAAATAAAAACTATTTTTACAAAAGAGCCTGGAGTGGAATTTTTAAACCAATTCCTATAATAATTATTCTATATTTTAAATCCTATTCCTATAATTCCTATTCTTATTTTTAAACCTATTCCTATAACTCCTATTCTGTATTAATGCCTGTCTCCGACTCCCAGTTCAGACTCCGACTACCTCAAAACTGCTCGATTTCCGACTCCGATTCGCCACCTTTGGTTGGGCTTCCTAACAAAGAAATGTTTCGCTCAAAATCTGGCAAGTAATGCGGAACCGAAAGTTTCCATTTTCATGCCAGGAACAGGCATGACAAATCCATACACTGTAAAAAGTTCTTCCATAGGTCTGGAGGAGAAGGTTTTGAACCTCACAGATACCACTTTTGTGGATATTCGTTCAATATTGCAATGGTAAAGTATGATTGTAGTGTAACAATCCCTTCGGCTCACTCTGGTTAAAACTGAATTTGCTACATATATACCGTTCTAATGACGAATGATTTTAGTTGAAAATTTAAATAAGTCATTTTAAATATGCATATTTTATGATTTATTAGTTATTATGATTTAAATTCTCAAAAATTTATTGAAGATTCAAATGATTCACGTTATTTTTAGAAGAAATGTCAGCGTTTCAGAGAGGTACGGAATTACTACGGCATTGAAAAGAACAGAAAAATAATTATCTTTACAAAAAGATTGGCCGATGAACTTTTGCAGGTATTTTTTCTATGCACTATCAATCTGGAATATCCACGAAAATTTCACCGTAAAGAAATTCAAAGAAATCCATTCTTCAGAGATTGAGTGGCGGACTGTGTTTTTATGAAAAAAAAAGCGACAAAATGATTTATTTGGCTTTGTATTTTATAGGAAAGGAAAACGTTAAGCTTTAAAAAAAAATCGGAAGGAGAAAAACTACGGCCAAAGTATGACAAATGAATGACGAGCAACAAGTAACCAGAAAGGATCGGAAAATGGAGAAAATGATCGGATAGGAAAGAACATGGAAAGTGCCGCCTCCATCATTTTTTTTCCCGACTTTTTCTTTATTTCCTTTTATTTTTAGGATAACTTATAGCAAATAAAATATTAGCATAATCAAAAAAAATAAATAAATAACTTTAGATGATGGACGATTAATCAATGTTATGTATGGTATCAATATTTGCCAAGTATGCGAAATTCTCTTTCTAGTTTTTAAATCAACGTAATTCACGAGGATAATACCCATTATAATACAGATAAACAATGCTACACAATATATGTTATTAATGACATGATACATGTTAATATATTTTAAGTAAGTTATTTTAATAACAATCAATGCTATGTAAGTTATCGATATTTGCCAAGTATGCAAAATTCGCTTTTCAAAATTTTTAAGCCAACAACAAATAGTAATTCATGCAATTCACGACAATGTATCAATAATACCCACTGTAACACAGATAAATGTTATTTAATGTATGTTGTTAATAACGTAATATGTGTTATGTAAGTTATTTTAATAATAATCATTGTTATACAAGTTATCGATGTTTGCCAAGTACACGAAATTCGCTTTTCTATTTTTAAACAAATGACACATCGTAATTCCCAAAGATAAACAATGTTACTGTAATACAGATAAACAATGTTATAGTAGTATATGTTTTAATGATGTAATCTATGTTAATATATATGCAAATTATTTTAATAACTATCAATGTTATGTAAGTTAACTGAATTTGCCAAGTATACAAAATTTGCTTTCCAGTTTTTAAACCAACGGCACATCATAATTCTTGAAGATAATACCCACTGCAATACAGATAATACACGAGAAAAATTATTAGAAGTGTAACTCATAGTTTAGTAGTTTTATTTTTACGTAAAACCTACTTGCACAGATTAAAACTAATGTAGAAGAAAATATAAAAATAATTAATTTTATTTTTTACTTTATTGAGCGCCAATCGGTATTTTAACAAATCGAATGGAATATGAAATATTGGGGATATGAATATTATTCTCTTTCATTTTCTTTGGTTTTTTTTTTTATTATTTAGTAAAACAGACTTAATATTACCTTATTTTATTATTTAATTATTAAAAATTGTTAAATGCTTTAAAGAATTTTATTGAATATTATAAAATGTATTAAATAGTTTTTGTTTTCAATTCTATATAATGTACTATGATTTTCAAATAAATAAAAAAGTTATTAAAGTAATTCTTTAATAAATTAAATGTTTTTAAATTTATTTTTATTAACTGATTTTTTTAAAGGGGAAAAAATAAAACAATAGTATGAAGTATCAAACAAAATAATACACAAAATTCCATCAATGATATCTCATAAATCATCGATTTATGATGATGAGAACATGGTATAGAGACAAAGACCTACTATTACGTCATATTTTTAAAAAAATGCTTCATTTTAAAGTTCCAATGTATCCATATGCAAGACAAAAATACTTGAAAACAATGCCATTTGTAACATTAAATAATTTTTTTATGCTATCATTATAATAAAATCAAATGATAAATTTGACTAATAGAAATTAGAAAGTTTAAATATTGCAACAAATATCTTATTATAATTAGCCCCGTTGGCATTTATTTTAAATAAAATATTCAATTTTATTTTAAATGATTATCTCATATCATTAAAATATTTAAAATAAGACTTAATTTCACATCATTTCCTCACATAAGATTTGTATTAAGATTTCAAAACAGTAAATGCCTTGAATAAATTCAATTAAATGTTTTATTATAAGATCTTAAAAGATGCTGTAGAATACTAATTGGGTGGTAAAAACTAAAATGGAAACATTTTTAATTATATATAAATATATATATGTATAATATACAACAAATGATGTAGGTATGTAAGGTAAAAGTAGACACAACGCAGTAAAACTGGAAAGATCGGTATACCTACAAGCATTATAATAATTAGATTTGATAATGATGTGACATGCTTTTTGAATAATAAATGATACAAACATTTACCATCGTTATATTTTCACCACATCCTGAACTTTAAGTGATAACATCATAATGTGGCTCTGGTTTAAAAGAGAGATAACATACTTCGTATGTTTCACTCAGTTAAAACGCGAAAGTATGTGACGTATGTAACCAAATGTTTCCAACACTGTCGGAAATGAGTATTCTTCTATGAGTCACCAAAAGCCCACAGTATAATCCCGCAAATGTGAATCTTATCCCAGACTTAACTTGGCTTTGAGATTTATATTTACCATAGACTGCCTTTTATCTGTTTATTCAATTTCTTTTTGTGAATTCTAATAATCCATAAAGATTTACTGTGATGCAAATTCAACATAATTGATTATTATTGATGTGGGAAGCTAAAGGCATAAATACCTGGGAGCAATAACAATGATTCACCTTCTAAATAGTTATCAGGAATTGAATTTGTGCCGATTTGAAAAAAAAAAAGAGGTTAATGGGTTCGGAATTCATTGTAGACTAGCAGTCACTAGTCGTTTGTCAGAAGGATTGCACGATTTTTTTTTTTTTAATGTGGAAATCTATATATGACAAAATGGGTAACTTCCTTAAGATATCCCCCAGGAAGATAATCATCTCTTTCTACTCTTAACTTTATAGCTAGTAAGCAATCTTTGATTTTGAGGAATTGTAATAAAGAGATTATGATGTTAAGGAATGTTTAATCCCAATGTGGTCCATACAAATATTTAATGTCAACAAAATTAGTTTTTCTACAACTAAATGAAATTCCATAAAAAACGTACTATAAAGATAATTTTTTTTAATTAAAAGATTATATTAATCCAGAATTAATTATGGTTTTTGAAAATATGCATTGCATTCAATCTTCCACTGAGTTTTATATCAAATGTAAGTAATACATGTGCTGGGTTAGAGACACAAAAAAAGACAAGGGACAAAATAGTTGTTCTTGAGCCAAATTTTCAAAAGAAATGTTAAAGGGATTTTGTATGGGGGGTTAAATACCTGACTTACCTGTAATGTGAGATATTTTGGAGTATTTGAAGAAATTTAGAAAAATATAAACTGTAATACAAATCGCAAAGTATGAATTTGGGGGTATAGTGGAAAAAATACTTATGCGTCTCACCTTTATAAATACATAGAACAAACATAGCGCTCTTATATCAAGTCTTTTAAATGTCTTCACTGGCAAAAAGGAATTGTGAAAATGTAAGCAAAGAGGAAAATAAAGGTAATTGGCTTCGAAGGAAGAAGAAGCAATAAAACTAACAACACAATATCGTTCTAACCAAAAATAAATTAAAAAGAAGCCCTATGAAAATACTAAAAGTTCACACAAATGAACAAAATATATCTCTTTCCTAACTCCTTTAAAGTTCTTTAAAAATGATAGAATTTTTAATTTCATTTTCAAATATAGCTAAAAAATGGAATTGTAAAATAATTCTGACCTTTCATTTGACAGTAATTTTAAAAATTGAGAATTAAATGTTGTAATATTTTTTTTTTACTTAATCACTAGGTATTTATATAAAATTTTACAATACGTTTCTAATCTTTTGAATTAATAATAATAAAAAAAAAAAAAATGGAAGGAAAAGGGAAAATTTACGTTATGCTTTTCCAAAAGCAAAATACTTTTTGCAACAGATCTTCACAAATTTTGGAAGCATGTTGACGAATGCAAATTTTTTTAATAATAAATGCAAAAATGATAGTCTACATTTTTTTCCATTTTATTATTTTCACCTTTAACTTCATGTATATATACAGCTTGTAGTGATAAAGAAACAGCCCTCTCCGATCACTACCGAATGCTGTCCAGATATTTCCGGTCTATTTTTGTTGCTTATTACGTCAAGGAAGTATTACATCCACATAGTTCCGTTTGCTCTACTTTGTATTAGGATGGTTCAACGCAATGGCTTATCTAATGAAAAACCACTAAGATGGCATAAAAATTTCTAATTTTAAAATATTGCGGTAACAAATTTTATTAATGAAATTATTAAACTTTATTAGAATTGTTATCAAACAACATGTCTCCATAAATGTTCATAGTAAGCATAATAGAATAATTTGTGCTAATAAAGTCGTACTATTCGACAACAGCAACAATACATAGCAAAATATTGTTATTTATTGTTGCTGTTGTCGAATAGTGATAACTTTTATTTGAGGTCATTCACTGTCTTTTGTTTTATGTTCTAACTATTCAATTTCACTTTTTCCAAATCGAAACTTCAAAGTATTCAATAATAATTCAAATAATGTTTACTGATTTAAGTTCTTCATTTCTGCTAAAAATTTAAATTTTTAAGCATGTTTTCCCCCTCCCTTTTTTGTATAGTGTTTTCTTTTTGCGATATTCATCATATTCATAAGCATTTTTGCGATATTCATCTTATTCATAAACATTTTTTTAGGGTATTTCTCAGAAATGATTGATATTTCCAATAAATTTGCATTCATGTTTTCATTAATTTGTTCATAAAAATTAAATGCAATTCTTGATATTTAAATGACAACAAAAATTATAATATTACTTAATAAAATGCAAGATGATACAAAATATTTACAAGCTGAAACTTTAGTAGAATTTCATTTGATGAAAAAGAAACGTGCTTTTTTAATTGCATTCTCTTAAATGTTATTAACCACAACTAATAAAATTTAAAAATCTGTTACTAACGATCGAATTTAAAATAAATAATTTTTATTAATGTGATTAATATTCTCAGATTGTGCATATTAAATTGATTAAATAGTTCTTCACTGTTGGTTTTGTTACCAATAGAGTTTATTGTATCTATAATGCCATTTAAGCACATGAAAGTTTACAATAATTTAAAATTAACAAATGTAAAATTTAATTTTCAATAATTGATGATAATGATGATGTTGTTGCATCTATTTCAGTATCTGAGGAAAAAGGTGTGAATGAAAAAGAAAATAAGCAGTTTTAACAGATATTGCTTGCTTTCTATATACATATCGCAAAGAGTCAAATTATACGATATATTTATAAGCGAATGTATCTATGATATATTATGAAATACTGGAGGTAAATGCAACTGACAAGATGTAAACTAAAACTTCATTTCTCAATATAATATATCTGAAGAGACCAGATTTAGCAATTTGTTTTCAAACTGTCTACCCAAAAAGATTCTCTCGATATAGGACGTTACCATATTTTTTTTTTTTTCTAAAAAAAAAAAAAATAATAATAATAATAATAATAATACAAATTTAACTTAATTGATGAGATTTTATTTAATAATTTCAAACTAATGAGATGATTTTTAAAAATAATTTTGAAGCAACAATTGTGAAATTTAACATTCAATGGCTGATGAAGATGATGTCCCGTCCATTTCGATAGCTGATGAAATGTGTGGAAGAAAAAATTATTTCTGATATTGCTTACTTTCTGCATACAAATAGCAATTGAAAAATATAATATATCTTTACTAGTGAAGCTGCCCATGTTATACTATAATATAATTTAGAAGTAAATTCCCTGATAAGATGGCAACTAGAATTATATTTCTATAAAGACTCGATTTCTCAATTTGTTTTCTAACTTTTACCTAAGAATCCTCTCCTCATATGTGTTAGCTTTTTTTGATTTCAAACTAATAAATGTAAAATTTAACTTTCCATGGCTGATGGGGATGAAAATTTTTTTTTTTTAATAATTTCTAACAAATAATTGTAAAATTTAATTTTCAATGGCTGCTGCTGCTGATGTCATTTCCATTTCAACAGCTGATGAAATATATAACATAAAAATGAGAATAAATACTTTGAACAGCTTTTTGATATTGCTTACTTTTGCAAACGGATAGCAACGGGTGGAAAATATAAGGTATCTTGACTAGAGAACCTGCCTATGATATATTATGAAATGTACTGAAGGTAAATGCACTGATAAGATGGAAACCAGAACCCCGTTTCTGAAGAGACGCGATTCTGCAATTTGCTTTCAAACTTTCTACCCAAGAGATCCTCTCTTCATAGGAGGTTAGCATCTTTTTTCCTGAACAGGAACCTGGCAGCTGCCTGCTACACAAGTCACTGTTGCATCTCCATGCATTTGGCACGAGCCCAAGCCCTCCTCCCTCCTCAATGTGTCGGTATTTTCTCTCTCTTTTTAACCTTCGGAGGATGGAGATGGAAGAGATCCCAGCTGCTCCGCATCCTGCTCTCGGGCCTCTTGGAATCACCTGGGGCGCGTGTCAAAAGAACGGTTCACGTAGATGCTGTGCACTTTTTTTTTTCCTCTCATAAAGTCAGAATGAAGTGCTTGTTTTGGATAGCAGAGCTGCAAAACGTTTAAGAAGGAGATGAAAGTGCGGAGATGTACCAGTTTGAGTTTTTCAAGCTCCATCAGAAATACAGAATTCATAGCTAATCGAAATGAGATTTTTAACTTATGAGACCACAAATGAACCCTTTCAATTCCCTTGTCATGTAAAATAGCCATATTTTTAGGTAAAATAAATTATAGTTCAAAAACTAAAAAAAAAAACACGCTTTTAGAGTTAATCAAATAAAAAGTAAAAAATAATTGTTAACATAAGAATAAAATTATTGACGAGAAAATGAATGTCACTGTTCTAAAAGCTTGGGGTGCTCGATATCAATCATTATAATTTTTCACTAATTTCATTCCGAAATGCAGAGTTAGTTTAAAAATGTCATACAAAGCACCCCACGCTTTTAGAACAGTTACATTAATTTTCAATTTTCAGTAATTTTATTCTTACATTAACAATTATTTTTTACTTTTTAGTTTGATTAACTCTAAAAGCGTGTTTTAGTGTTTTTAAACCATAATTTATTAATTTGATTAACTCTAAAAGCGTGTCTTCAAACTATAATATTGAAATGAGCAATAAACTATATATTTAAATAATGCTATTATATTTTTCTTTTCAGTGTTTACTTTTTATGATAATCAGAAATTATTATATTATAAAAACAAGAAAAGACACACAAAAATGTAATCAGGAATTGTATACTAAAAATTTAAAGAGAGAAAACTATGGAACAGAAATTCTTTTTAATAATTTCTTAAACATGTGATTCAAAACAATCTTTTTTCAAAGTCAATTTTAGTCATTATTTTATCTTACCATATATTCATAAACAAATCAAACAGAAATACCCATCACACAATAGATATATTTTTTTATAATACCTATCTTAATAGTAGAATTGTAAACATTAAAGAAAGATAAAAGTTTGGAAATACATCTTAAGATAAGATTGGAAAGATATCTTAAGATAAGACCGGAAAGTTATCTCTAAACCTTTTATGATTTGATCCTCTACTGAATTTTTATACCATATCAGAGAAAGCGGAGCAGAAAAATATAATCCCTTTTTTTACATAAAATTTTATTATTATTACTTTTTATCGTAGACATTTATTTTATTCCACTATGTATATAGCATATAGATGTTATGCCAATTCAGAAATAGCGTTTTCCTTTAAAGTGGCGTAGAATTAAGTGACTACTTCCGATAGCAAAAAGCGTTTAAGATACAGAGAAAACATGAAATATTTTGAATTTCTATGATGATTTTGATTCTATAATGCTTAATTGAAACGAGTTTTTGCAATTAGATAATTAGATTCAAAATAGATCCATTCGATATTACATTTAGCCTAATACTATTATTTGCTTTCTTTGTGACATAATACAAAAACTATACAAGTCTCAAGAAACTAAATTTATTGTAAGCAGTTGAGAAAATATATAAATGAAATTCTTTTTGAAAGTGATATATCTCTATTAATTTTTGTAAGAATAAAAATGCTTCACAGGTTAAATAATTTTGAAAAAAAAAAAGGTGACTATTTACACTAATATTTTATATCTCTTTTATATAAAACCATTAAAATTTATTGTAAAATCATTAAAATAAAATAATTAGAAGTCACAAATATATTTTATTAACATAAAATGTTACCTAAAATTCTTCATGTAACTGAATAGACAAGTATTTACACATTTAAGATCAAAACCAATTTATAAACCTTGTTTCTGTGCATATTCTTTTAAAAAACTAACTTGTATCTTTTTAAGCTCAGTCTGAGTTATTTCCAAATTTTATTACTTTATGTAAAATTATAATCTTTTATATCATATTTTTACATAATTTTTAAATTTTTATCAATAAACGTGCTGGTGTGGTTAACAGATCGCGTCATTGATATAATTGATTGTAGGAAAATTCTAAAATTGTGGTCTTAATAATAGTCTTACTCAAAATTACTGAAAATGTTCCTGATGAAATAAAATAATGATTTTGACTTAATTTTTTTTATATAAATAAAAAGTATTTAAATCATTATTCATTTTAAAAGTCTAAGAAGGAAACATTATTATGTAAAAACTAATGCATGATTTACCGTTTAGCATAAATTTAAACATCTAGTATAACCTTAAGAAAAATTTAAAATGTTAAAATGTTAACTAGGTGAATCCCTTCTTAGTAAAAAGTTCAAAGCAACCTTAAAGTTAAAGAAAGTTCTACTACTTAAGATATGTAGGATGAACTCTTCGGAAAAATTCTATCCTTGAATATTATAAGAAATTTTCGTATACTAGACAACAAGTACATAGCACTTTATATTTTTTATTTAAGTTTGGTATAAGAACCAGGAAATTAAGATTAATGTTAACTTTCGATAAAGCTTTGGGAGACGATCTAGGCAGGCCAGCCATGTGGATTTTCTCATTTTCCGACTTCCGCTTTCGCCATCACTGGCGTCTCAATATAGCATCTGTCCAGCCGTATCAATACAAGGGCATAAACAATAATAATTCTCAGCCCAGTTCATCGTGCAGACACATTCTTTTTAGTTTTAATGTTTTCTTATCGGAAGAAGTTCAAAAGAACTTCCCCCAAGAACTGTTGAAGTTTATTTTTCAAAAACTGCCAATTAAGTTTTTCGTCTGCAAGAAAAACTCTGTAATATTTAAGAACTGTTGTACACCATGACGTCTAAATATTGATTTAGCAGTTCTTTTTTGTTGTTGTTCTTGGGGAAAAAAAAGGGCATGTTTCTTTAACGCCCGATTTGAAGCACAACGGTAATTTTCACAGATTAGCGAAGGACGAAGGGTTTAATCCAGTGGCAGCGTTTAGACTGCTTTTAGATGCAAGATGACTTAATGGCAATTATAATACAGTTTGTGAACGTCTTGCATAGTCCTGCGTAAAGATAAAGTTTTGTAAAGAAATCGATGTCCCTGATGCAAAAAAAAAAAAATGCTGATATAAATATGTAAAAGTTTAATTCACTGGCAGTTTAATCCAGTTTTACTCCACTGGCAGTGTGTAGATTGTTTTTATATGCAAGATGACTCGACGGGAGATTGTGATACTGTTTGTGAACATCTTACATAGTCCTATATAAAAATGAAGTAGCGTAAAGAAATCGTCCCTGATGCAAAGAAAAAAAAAATGTTGATCTAAATATGTAAAAAACATGAATGAATTTAGCTTTGACTACTGAAATGTTTTTGTCATATAACACATCATACAGTTTCCCGTCTTCATTTGATTTTTTTTTTTATTATCCTTGATGATTATTATCCTTGTAGTATGATATTCTGAGCTCATCCCAAAAAATATTAAAAAGCAAACGTGTTCAAACTTAATAAATAAATGTATAATTGCTTAAAATTTCCACACGTTAATTTCCTTCATTACCTACATAAAAGTTACAATATGTAATTAGAATACAGTTTCTTCAAATTTTCATATTGTAAAAATAAGAGAGAAATAAATAAGTTTAATAACCATCACGTTCCTTTAAATGATATATTCTACTTTCTGTTTTGTAAAAATTTAATTAAAAGCCGAGTATAGTAAGAAATTCCAATTTCAAGATTATCATATGAAATGCGCAGGCCTGCTAATTAATTAATGATAAATGGAATAATTAAATGAGGAGATGGTATAATTGATGATAAAAAGATATTCTTGATACCTTAACAAAGTGAAAAAAATATTTTATCAAGTTTCTCCATTACGTAAGGCATACAAAAAATATTTAATCTTTCATCGCACTTTGAAGAAAAATACTTCCAGAATTCAAATGTTGCATGTCAACTTATCTTTTTATACTCAGTGAGTATTTTTTTAAGGTTAATAGTTACTCAAGCTTTTTGCCTTTGATAACCTTGTACCATTCAGTTCATTTCAAACTTTTTATCGCTTGAATCTAGAAGAGTAATGCCTGTAGGAATCAGGCAACTTGTACTGGGAAACTTTTGTTATGAATGGAGGCAAATGCAGTACAAGATCATTTTTCTGCATTAGTTCGTGAACAACGTGCCTTTTGGGCTCTTCCCTCAACGTTTCGAAGGCCTAGAATTTTTATGAGTGTTTTTTCTTTTGCACAGACCCTACACCACGTCAACCGAAATCAAGCTAACGTTGGCGAAAATTCCTCTCAGCGGAGCAATCAGTTTTTGGCACGCTTTTGAGACTACTGATGATGACATTGATAGGAGCTCTTAGAACAGATAAAAGAAAAACACCCAGAGTTTAAAAAGAGCAAATAAAAAAAGTCAGCCCTATGCCTTTTGGCGTAGAGCCACTGCCGTCAAACGGAACCATGGATGTCAGTCTATCTTACCACAACAGAAACGTAATAGGCACTTTACGAAAAGTTTTTTTTTTTTTTATTTCGCACTTTCTTCCGAAGTATTACATACTTATTTATCCATAAAATTAAAAAAAATATGTATCTAAAAGGTCGGAAATCATCTTTTACAAGCTTGTTATAGTTAGAATGTTTATTTTATATCGGTCAAATATCTTTGAAAGATATTGGGTTGACTTATCTAAACTTTTTTTCAATGGACTTTCTTCGCAGTATTACATACTTATTTATCCATAAAATTAAAAAAAAAAAAATATCTCTAAAATGTTAGAAATCATCTTTTACAAGCTTGTTATAGTTAGAATGTTTATTTTATATCGGACAAATATCTTTGAAAGATATTGGGTTGACTTATCTAAACGTTTTTCTTTGATTTCAGAAGGTTGAAAATAAAGTAGAAGAGTGAGAGGAGATTAAATGAATAAATTAATTTGCCTGCTATGATAAAATATTATTTTATTTTTTTAGTTATAGATACATACTATTAATTTTCTTTGTGCTAGCTGGGTGCATTAAAGTGTTACCAGTAGCTGAGATGTAATTGCTTCGGAGAAAGAGATTGCAGGATATCTTAACTACGGCCACTTAAGAAAATAAAGATTTTAAGAAAATCTTCTAGGTTTGAACCTATTCCTATAGGAGGTATTGGTTATCCATACCTATTGAGGTATGGATAACTGTAATTTTATCCATTGTTTACAGCGATTATCTCCATACAAGAGCAATTTTTTTCTGTTATATTTATATTTTCATTAAGAAATAAAAGTTTAATTTATGATATACATCTTTTATTAATTTGTTCTGAGAAATTTTCAAACTTTTTGATCCAAGGATCGTATTTATGGTTCTACAAAGTGCCACTTGCCGAAGCTAAGTACCAACGTACTATAACTTTTTCTAATAAATAAAAAAAAAAAAAAAAAATTCAATTAAGATTTTTATTAAAACATGAAGCTTATGCCTTACATGGATTGAAAGTAAAGCACATTTTATAATGTTGATATTTGTTTACATTGAATGTAAATATTATTGGAATTGGAATGGAATTAGCACTGCTATTGGAATGGGAATGAAAAGAAAAGTATCATGACATTAAAAATAAGTAGTATAGGGAATAAAAATAAGAAGGAAAGAAAAGTAGTATGTGTATAGAATAAAAAAAAGTAAGTATAGGAAAAAAATAGATGTGTATAAAAATAAGTAGCTTAGGAATAAAAAAAAATAATATGTGTATAAAAATAAGTAGTATAGGAATGAAAAATAGTATGTGTATAAAAATAAGTAGTATAGGAATAACAATAAGTAGTATAGAAAAAAAATGCTTACTTAAAATTTTTTTTTATTTAAAATTAGCAAATATCTCTATTCCGATAATATACAAAAATGCAATTTTTGTTCAATTTAAAAAAAAAAAAGAAATTTTCTACTAAATATTCTTTTTCAATCAGAATTTGAAGTTTTTGTATAATATTTTTATTTTATTGCTTAATTTTATTTTTCATTGAATAATAACAATCCTTTTTAAAAATTCACGTATACAAATAATTACCAGCGGACTCGCACTTTAATATAAATTCCATTAATTATTTTTACTGCGCTAAATTAATGGGCTTGTGTCAATAGCTGGTTTTTTAGTAAATTATAAATTTGTATATTCTGTTGAATTATTAAGAAAATGAAATCAGCATGCCAGTTTGCAAGTCCAGCACGTGGCCACAAACCAGATTCGTGATGCTTGTAGAATGGTAAATTAATTTGGAGACTCCTCCTTCATTTTATACCGCCTATTAACTATCAGTTGAGTTAACAACATCCTTAAATGCTATGCTAAAAAGTTTCAATAAATATCGCCACAATATAAATCCTTCAAGTTGATTTTATTTTTACTATAATAATACATTTATCAATATTTTTTCCAATGGGTATGCAAATGTGTAGTAGATTTTAAGCTATACAAATCATATTCCATGTTAAGAAATACATAACGACTGATATCAAATAAATATCGAAATTGAAGAGTATTTTACATAAGGGTCAAATAATGAAGATATTCTTTACAATATATATATATATATATAATCCGTTGAAAAAATTGTGCATATATATATATATATATATGCACAATTTTTTTCAACGGACTTTTCCTACCCCTCTTTTTTCCAGATGTCCCCGACTGTGAAACAACTTCAAGGTTTCTACAATGAGAAATGTATGATGTTTTTTGCTAATTTTTTTGTTGATGTTATATACCTATACCCATCATTGATTTTATTTTATTATTATTTTTATCAATTGATCAATTTATTTTGATTTTGATTCACTATCAATTGATATAGTACCAAAATATATCTCAACATTATCATAAATCAACTGCTCAGAATTAATCGTAATTTAATAGCACTACATTTAAACAGTAATACTGAAAAGAACTGAAGGATATTCTTTTAAACAATGGTGCCCCAAAAGCCATTACTTTTTTAATCTGTAATTCCCCAACTCATTATTGTTAAGAATTTTTCAAATAGCTTACAATTTCTACAAATTCTCTACATTTTGGATGTTTTTCTCTCACATCTCTTAAAAGAAATAGTAAATCCCTTGATCGATTTCTACATCCCATTCCGCTTTCCCACGCTGCTAATTACAAGAAACCCCTACAGCGGGCAATAAATCTCCCTACTCATATACTTTACTCATACAAATTATTGGTCGTAGTTTGTCATCCAATCACTCGCTTAATGGCCTTATTATTATGAACAGTCAGTCACAAGGTTCTGTCACATGACTCGGGTTTTGCTATATAAAACAAGCTACGCTGTCAAAATATTTCTTTTTCGATACTATACATAATCAATTCTAAACGGAAGATTAATCTATCTTATCGGAATACGTCGCTAAATGTGTTTTTGACTTGGATCCAGACATCTAGCAATCAAAAATAACATTATTTAAAATATTCAGAGGGTACATATTCCTTGGTGAAAAAGGATGCCATAGTTAATTTCTTTTCAGTTTTTATAAGTATTTTTTGATCTCTTGTACAACTTATTTCGCATCTTGTTTTTGTATTTTTTGTATAAATATTTGTGTTCTTTCTATCAGTCAGTTCAGTTCTATCCGTTCACGATTTTGATATTTATGTCTGTCTAAGGATTTTCAGTATCTTTGATGAAGTTTACGCGCACTTCGGTTCTTCTGTTTCATTCATTAATTTTTCGAATTCTTCAATCAGAGAGAGAATTCATGGTTCTTTTTAAAAGAAAAATGAATTCCGTTCAATATACAATAACTCACTTCGTATGACTGATTCATTCTAAGCTAAGGAAACCTAAACAAGCGATCAGTTACACGTCAAGAATCAGATACGAAATACTATATTAATTCATTTTTTATAACTATAATTTTTTTTGTTCTAATGCAGCTGCCAAACACACGATAAAATAGTAGAAGAAGTTGTTTTAATCATTAATTTCTCGAATCCCTTAATCAGAGAGAGCATTCACCATTCTTCTTTAAAAGAAAAATGAATTCCATTCAATATACAATATCTCAGTGCGCATGACTGATTCATTCTTAGCCAAGGAAACCCTAACTCAAAAAGACAAGCCATCAGTTACACGTCGGATGAGCCCGGGGACTGTTTGGTGAGCTGTTGAAGGTAAAATGGAGAGACAAGTCGGGGCGTCCTGTGCCTTTTGTGGTCGCGTGGCAAGGGTATCATGTAGCACACTCCTCCACCGTAATTCGATCGTCGCCTCCGAGATTGTTCACTAACGAAATAGAGGAAGCGACAGTGACGATAGAGGAAAAAGAGGGACGGAAAAAAAAAAAAAAAGAAAGGATTGGGGGAAGTGTTCTGCAGAGCGGGCCATGTGTGGTTGAATTTTGAATCACGTCGAAGATATATGAGTATAAAACAATTTACGTTTGGTTTCCGGGCGGAAAAGGGTGCCTTTTTTGCTTTGGGTTTAAAACAATAGCGGGAAAAAAAAAAAACGATTTTTTTTTTTCTTTGCATAATTTCATTTTAATTTTCCGAACTAAATATGAAAAAAAAAAAAAAAAAAAAAAAAAATGCAGTTTTTATTAAGGTAATAGACATTTAACAGTAAGAATAATGTAGAATTATTAGATTATTATCCAGAATTATTGGATACATTAAAAAAAAAATAAAAAGGATGAAAGTAAAATGTATTTATTAAGTATAAAGCAATGTAACTGTGAAGGTTGTTAATTTGGACACAAGATTTTATTTCTAGATTTGCATAATTCAGTTTGGTTAGTCGCTCTACGGTCATTTTGCGTATGCTTTGGGCTAATTAGACAGGGACCTGCAGTTTAACGTGGATTCCGAACCACTAACAAACATCCATGCCACCATCAGTATTCAAATTTGAAGCCTGCGATACTACAGGGCAGAGAGCTGGCCAATTGGCCATCGGGCGCTTGTATAGTTCAGGGTTTCCAACTTATTCAGTGTGTCCCAAATTCGCGCAAAGGTGCTTGCTTGAATTTTGGGGCACCCTTTATAACATTGATTTATGTCTTACATTAAAGTCTCGTTAATATTTGAATACATCAGCTACGAGCATAACTTTTCTTTTCAAGCTAGTTTGTTTCAGTATAGGCGGAAAATGCAAAGCATGAGAAAATGTTTGCCAGTTCTCTGACAAACGAAAGGTCCACTCCAGGATCTATTTTTGCATAGACATCAAAGGATGTACGATCTTCCCAAAGATAACTAGGGGCTAGTTTTTAAAGAGAGATAAAAGGTTTGTTTTTAATCGTCACACTGAAACTCTCGAAAAAATTGTTCCTAGTGGCACTCGTAGTTCACGCATTGAAATATGGACGCGGCTAAATGTTCAAACAAAAGAAAGAATTGTCTTATTCTTGTTTTGTATAATTTAATTTTACTTCGGTGAGCATGATTTGATTTGGGGAAGAAATTCATATGATTTTGTTAATATTACATAAATTTGTGGGTAGAAATGTTTTCTGTTTAAAAGTACATAACTAAATTATTCACTAATCTTGCTTCAACATTTTAGCTGCCCCTTCAAATTTTAATTCAATCTTATAACTCTAGAGATTAAGATATCTTTTGATTTACAAGAAGGGAAAAGATTTAGACCACCGAAAACCGTTTACAACTAATGCAAATTAAAAAAAATAACTCATCAACTCGATTACAGTTTATACATTCATAAGGCATATTTATTTTAAGAGAAGAAATAATATTTAAATCAGGAAATTCACTTCTAGTTGAATTTGTGTGAAGGGCAATTAATTATTTAACAATTTAGTGACGCAAACCAACTAGATTACACAATATAAGTCTCGGTGTAATGCAAAAGTATAATTTTGGATTCTATGAATTTAAAAAATAATAATAATTTGATAAAATTCAAATTAAAATGTTTGTGAATTTTTTTGATGAAAAACGAATTATAATTGGAAAGTGTTATGCAATTGGGGAATTTAGTTCATATACGGAGAAATGAAAAAAAAAAAAAGCAATTTTTTTCATTATAAATTTTAAAATCATTACATTAAAGACAGGAAAACAACGTAATATTTTATTTTGATTTATATTATGGTTATTTCATTGTAAATTCTAATTTTCTGTAAACTAAGTATTCATTTATGATCATTATTAAGTCTTCATAAATACAAAATTGCTGTCCAATCAAATGAATTTTAGTTCATTAAGTGTACGATTACTCTCAAAAGTAAGAAGAAAACCAATTCACTCATTTTAAAAAATTATATTGTATTACTATTTTATAATATGGTCTTTTAAAAGTAAAAATAAATTTAATATAAAATAAAAAGAAAATGATATGCATATAAAAATATTAATATAACATACAGTATTTATTAAAAGTTCAAAAAATTAAATCATATCAATTTTTATTTTTAAATTGAATAAACAATGCACAATTTCTTATATTACATTCACGCATTACAATATGTTTTATTAAATTCATTATTTGCAGTTCAAAAACTCAACTTATTACTGTTTTAAGCCCTCATAGATATAGAAATAAAGAATAAATAGGACATAGAAATAAATTCTTGTTATAAAACTGTTTATTAGTTCAAAATTATATTATAAAATTAAGGAATTCCTCCATTATATATTTTTTATTCCATTATATAACTGATGCAAATGTTGCACCAAATAGTATTTATTTAAATTAATAAAACATGCAAATAAAAGAAAAAGCATTTTTTCTAATTGAAAATATTTATGTAGTGAATTTGTTTTATTTGAAATTGTGAGTTATCAAATTTGCAATTTAAAATAAACACCCAATAAATTCGTCTTATCTTAATTATGAAAATGACATTGTACTAATCAAACATTATAATATTCAAATAAATGGAATCATCGCAGCAATTAAGGTAGTATAATTCTTAAGAATCTCAAAATCCTTCTTATAGTCAGTTTGAAATGATACTTTAAAGCACTGAGCGCTGATCACAATTTGCGTGGGACGGTTTTAAAAATTTGTTCCAGATCACGATGTTTGCTTCCTACAAGTTTCTTTATCACATTCTAGAAGCGCTATAAATCGAATCATGTTTTCCCTCCAGTGATTCGACGCTACGCAGTGAAGAAATTTGTTTCTGGATACTGTCCCATCAACCTTATTTTCCACCTTAGATTGTGCAGGTAGAGGATGTTGCCCCTGGGAAAAAAAGACCTAGGCTTTGGAAAAAAGACTTTCCACTTATATACATATATATAAATATATCGGCAGTCGACTGCTCGAACCAACATATACGATCCAAAATAACCAACGTTCTTCCCAGTCTCTGAATCAGAGAGGTGGGTCTTAAAAATAACCCGTCTTCCTTAGTATGACTGCTAACCTTAGAATAACGGTTACTGGCTAGCTGGAATTAGAAGTTCTAAAGCGAAACCTTCCAAAATTAACAACAAATCTAAACACTCAGGCGCAGAAGATGTTAAGTTCCCCGACACACACACCACTTGTAGCTCAGGTGGAACTGCGTACCCCTTAGTAAGATCAGTGCAAAGTTGTACCAACACAGTACCGAGGTGATACATCCCATGGATACTTTTCGACCCTAAGAAGCAACGGTTGGATATGCTTGGATGTGATTCCTTGTGCAGTGCAGTACAGTATCAATGGTTATGTGGTCACTACGTTGGAGATCCAAATCTAATCTCATTCCCCTGATTCGATTCGATTCAATATATACGTTAGGAAACTATTTGTATTATTTGTAGTGTTTTTTAATGGATACAAGTTTAAAGAAATTTCCTTTGTTGAATACGGATTAGCAATATTTAGATAATTATTGCTTATGGATTAACTTCTGCCAACGACAGTGCTTTCGCTTCCATACAATTGGATTACGCTGGAACTTGGGAGTATTCCAAAGTTTTCGTAACAGCTGAAGTTGTTCGAAAGAAAAATTGTCATTCCTTTGCAATTTAATATCCCTGACTGCAATAAGAAAATTATCGATATATAGAGTTGGAAGTAACTGACAGTTAAGCTAAAATATTTCAGTATCGAATACTAATTTATCTCCTATACGTTAGTAGTATAAATTTAGCTTCCAAAAATACGGTCGTGAATTATTTAATAATTAATATTTAAAATTTAATTCATTTACATAATTACTATTCATTTTTATGCCTTATAACTATATGTATGTACTATTTAATATGTTGAGAAGGCCATTAGCTGATTCATGATGACAAGCTGGACAATGAATTTTTAAAAATATTATCAGAATTAACTCTTTATGGCTAATAATAAATAAATAAGTATCAATTATAAATTTTATTTTCAGGTACTTGTTAAAATCAAAAAGGTAAGTTTCTTATATACTTGAAAAAAATGATAATTAAAATATAATATATTTTGCAATGAAATGCAATCAGACAAAATTTAATAGAAAATTTTAAAGATATTGATATTAAATGTTGTGAAAAAAAAAAATAAACAAAATTTGAAGGAAGCCAAAATGTGAAATTTGAAAATATTTTTATAACAAATTTGAATATTAATATTTTAAAATAAGTTAGGGAGAAATTGCGACTGAAAGATAAAATTATTCAAAATATTTTACAAAAATAAAAACTATAGCTCTTTCTTCAGTCAGAATATGCTATAATTAAATTATTATATCGCATCATAATAATCAAAATCACATCGTACTCTATTCTTGAATAACTTCACAAAAGTAAAAAGGAAAAATAGATTAATCAGAAAAAAAAAAAAACTAATAAAAAATTTAAAAATGAGAAAATTATTTTATATATTAAATTTTTGTACAAGTTATTTTCCCTGTATCTTAAAATACAGGTAACTAAATAATTAATTTAAAAAGCAAATTATCTCATGAACTCTTAGATTTGATCTTCTTCACATTTCTCCAAAAATTAACATTGATGAAGAGTTTTTTTTTTTTTTTTACGTATTTCACAGATATATACCTAATACAATAGTTTCCTTTAATTAGAATAAAATATAAGTTAATAAAAAAATATTTACCATCATAATGTAGTATAGCAAAAAGATTAAAAAAACATGGTTGGTATGATGTTTTGTGGATTGTACAATAAATAAAGCATAAAAAAGCATATGAGTTAACTAGAAAATTATATTCAGCATTTGAAAATATAAAAAATTGTAAAATTATTGTGTAAACTTACATATTATTATCATAGAAAACGACTTATTTTCTGTCTCGTTTTTTTAAGAAATCAACTGCATGTAAAAAATGTGCAATATTTAACAAAATTTTTTTTCCAAATAAATAAAAATCTTAAAATTAATTTAGATCGTCGATGATTTTTTTAAGATTATAATTATTACTAATTTTTTTCAAATATTATACTTTTGAAAGTTTTTTTACTATCTGAAAATAATATAATTATACTGATAAACACATTTTTTACTAAATCGATGAGCCACTCAGTGTAAATGTCTTAAGTAGAACATTTTATCACATATTGTGATATACAATGCAAATTTAGTAGCTTGAATCTTTTAAAATATTAATTTATACGTTTAATGAATATAAATGACAATTTTAAAAGTGAAATTAATCAATTTATAATCAGCAATTCTATCATATTCTTAAATTAAGTTATAAATTTCACTTACAATTATTTTTTGATAAGAATGTGCTTGACTGATAATTAAAAATGATTGTTTAATTAAAAATGAATATTAAATGAACTAATCAATTTTCTTTTATGCAATCTAGAATAAAATATTTATGAATCATATATTAGTTTCATTATCCATAGTAGATTATAATAATATTTATTGAATTTTTTCAATTTTTATGAGTAATTACGAATATCTTTTTTTTTTTTTTTTTTTTTTTTTTTTGCTGTTAACCTATATTTATTATTTTTTACTTTCTAGATATCGGCATTTAATTAAAATAATGTTTTAAATGAACATTCGAGATGTTAAGAGGTTTAATAGCATTAAAAACAGCTTTCATTAAATGACAGTGGACATTAAATATTTTGAAATTATCATCATGTGACCCTGAACTAGAAATTCAAATTTGAGAATTATTTTAGAGTTTCATGTTCAGAACCAAAATTTCTAAATAATGTTTTTATACAATTTTTTTGATGCAGTTGTTAAATTAGGTTAAACTATTGTTGAATATTGAAAAATACAAAAATTAAATTCTATAAACGTATATTTTTTGTTAGAATTTGGAAAACAAAATTGACAAAAATTTTAACTTTACGGAACCACTTCTAACTAAGAGAATACGTATAGCATTCCACATTTATTTGTATAAATGTATACATTTATCCATTATGCATGCATTGTACCAAAAGAATGATAATAATATATAGTATAACTACAGTCAACCGAGTAATTTAGAAAAAAAATACAAAGAAAAGTAATTTTTAACAAAAAAAATTAAATAACTTATCTCTAAATGAATTTAAAACTTTTTGGTTCAATGCAAACATAGTATCATTAAGCAGATACACTTAAAATTTAATTAAATTCTGACAAAATATTGTAAGAGTTATGACTGTTATAGCATGGCGATGTAGCAACAAATACAGTGTTCAGTAGAAATTTAATGTTTTAATGCATGGATTCAGTATCCTAATAACTCATGATTGAACAGCTGTATCTCGACTTCTAATGGCTGTAGAAACAAACTCAAACACATTTTTTTCACTAAAAACGTTATTTGAATGTGGTCGGTTACTTTTAAGTGATGTTTCTAGAAACGCAAAACTACATTGCATTTTGCCAGTAAATATATCATATGAAATAAGCGCGATGATTGTTGGCTGAGGAATAAGGTTATATGGATAGTTTAATTCGATACAGTTTATAAAAATAGTCGGTTTTTATTTAATCAAAGTTATGGCTTGTAAAGAGTTACATTTAGAAGATTTATATCTATATATCTATACTACTAGTATCTATACTACTATATATCTATATATCTATACTACTATCTATATATCTATACTACTATATCTATGTACTAGTATGTTAGTGAAGTCAAAAAGTCCTAATATTTGTTTGATGTTGCTTCTTAGGGGTACATTTAAAAATTACATAACCTTTTATTAATTATTTTATTCATTCTTCTATAGTGCAATAATAAACATTGAATTTCTACTGTACACTGTATTTTCTGCTACATCGCCATGCTATAACAGTCATAACTATTACAATATTTAAAAAAAAAAAAATCAAAATATGGTAAAGTACTCCAGAAAAAAACTTAAACAGAATTCGAAATTGAAAGTAAAAATGCACTTCTTTATAATATATATATATAATATAGAATTTTGAACAAATACAGAACCTGTTTTCTATGTTAGGAAATACAGAATGGTAACGATTACGTCATTGATTTTTAGAAAGACAAAAATAGACCAATGAATGCATTGAAGACAATTTCGAATTCTTCAAAACGTCCATTTCTAATAATCTTTCCATGTATATACAGTTCAGGTTGTGTACAGTACACTGTGGTCACTTATCGACAAAGAAAAGTGTCCATAAAAATTCAGGTGTACACGCAAATCAACTCATTTTCAAAAGTGCTATCTTAATGTGCGTGGACTGCTCTCTTCTGTGACTGAACAAACCGCAAAAGAAGCCCGTTAATGTGCAAGCACTGGAGGTAATTACCGTAATAAAAACACAAAAATCCCCGTCACCAACCGATCGTTATGTTTTCTGAGCATGATAAATAGGATTCCCTTTTCAGAAAGTGAGGAGAGGAAAGGTCAAACCGTATAAAAATTCAGTAAGTGACCGGTGCGATGGATACATGTTAACTTATGGCCACACCTTCTGGTGAGATATCGATTGATTGCCATGACCATGACATCAATTCTTTGACACTTCGGATAGTCTAATTAATGCATCTGTGTAGCCCATCTGTAGCTACACCCAGCCCAATCTAGCTCATTTGAATAATCGCGTGGGTGATCTTGAGGATGTCATTGGTACAAAAGTTGGGCTGCTTCTCCATTGCTAAATTACCATTTTTTGAATAGTAAGGTCATTAAGAGGCTTATGGGTTTTAAACTAAAAAACTTCTCTCAATGAGAGGCTTGGTGTAATTTTTTGATTTATTATGAAAGTCATTTATTTTTATGCTCAAGTTTTGTACAACTTTCAGACCAACCTTATGTACAATAGGAAAGCAGTTTTTGTTATATATATATGTGTGTGTGTGTATGTTCATGTGTACAACTCTAATTCATTACACTATTTTATGTTTTTTTGTTTAATGGCAAATTTAACTGAATTTCTTTAAAACATGTTCCCTCACCTAGTTATTATGAGTTTTTTACAGTAAAAAAATTATCTAAATGTACAATAAAAAATTATCTGAATTTTCTAGTAAAATTTAATCTATTATTACAAGAGCAAGTTTAAAAAGAAGTCAAAAAGTTACATTTAAAGAACAATTTTGAACTGCCAATAATTTCTAAACATCAATTTGAAATAAACGGTACAGTAAAAAATTACAGTAAAAAAATTATCTAAATGTACAATAAAAAATTATCTGAATTTTCTAGTAAAATTTAATCTATTATTACAAGAGCAAGTTTAAAAGAAGTCAAAAAGTTACATTTAAAGAACAATTTTTGAACTGCCAATAATTTCTAAACATCAATTTGAAATAAACGGCATGTAATTAAAACAGTAAATTATAATTGTATCTTAAGCAAAATACGATTGAAACTTGATGAATTTATGAATAATTGTTTTAATAAGCTTTGAGAATAACGTTTAACAGCGTATCAATTTTAAATTTTAGATTCGTGTTTTAAAAATTTCAATTTAACAAATGCGATCATTTTTCCATAAAATATAACTACTATATAGTTATGACACACAAAAGTCAATATTTATGATTTTTTTAAAGAAAATTAAATTTAGTTCGGCAGGTAAATTAATTTGCATAGTTTTCAACAATTTTTATTAAATATTGAGTTAAAGTAGAATTCTTCGTTAAGATTTTCACATTGACAACAGTGTTAAAAATAAAATTTTATTTAAACACCACATTTAAAAAAATATTTTTTTTCGATAACTTTTTATATAATTTTAGCTATTTCACAACGTAAAGAAGGATTTCTATTTACTAGTTTTTTTTAAATTTACAGAATTGTTACACAAACTATTTTAACTTACTTATTGTGAAAAAAAAAAAATTGAGTTTCAACAATTTCACTTGTAATGACGTATTAAATTTAACACCAAAGAAATTAATATCTTTTTTTGAAATGTAAATCTAAAAGTGTTTCCAAGAATCCTGAAAAGAGAGTTGTATCGAAAAAAGAAATTTTCACAGCAGTGTACAGGAATTTTGTAGGAAAGTGAAGTCAGGTGCGTTTGTTCTTAAGCATGAGTATGAAAACTGGTAATCGTTGATTCTGCTGTTTATTACGCATGGACTAGTTTTTATATCTTGGCAAAGTTTATATCTGTTGTGTTGTTTTGATATAAATTTTATTAATCATGAGGTGGAAAGTTTTGATGTCTTATAACAGGTCAATAAATCTGATACATAAGCACTTGACTATTATGTATGATTCATGCATATTAAATTCACTACATTTCCTATATGAACCAGAAGAAATAATGAAAACCATGTCAGTAAACAGTTAAGAAAATAAAAAATATTTTAAGATTAAGTAAAAATAAAATAATCGTAAACAATACACTGATTAGGAATTAGATTTTATAATTTTTATTTACATTTTTTGTTATTATTTGTCAACTAATTTAATTTTGCCTGTAATATTATTATAAGGATCAGCACACGTAACACGGTAAGTATATATTATTATATTATCAATTTTTAACCGAACTATTTTACTGGCACAGAACAAACAGTATGTATTATTGCATTCAAGATGTAAACATAAAATGTAATTCATTAAAATTATTTCAATGTATAAAAATTAACTAATTACTGCTTTGTCGCAGAAATTAGAGCAATTGCTACATTTGCTGTTATTACAGTTATCGAAATTACAGTCGCACTAACGTGTTATTACTGTTACTAACTACTTTGTTGAAAATACTGCTTTGTTGCCATTCTTATTTTCGAAAGTGGAACTTTTGTCTTTTTGAATTCAATTTTTGGGTGAGCAATCAGTATATTAATACTTTAATTTGTATGTGTATAAATTTCTGATTCTATAAAACAATTTAGAATTTGTTTCAACTTGGGTATTTTTGCTTTAAAAACATGGTATTTCTACGATTAAAATATGTGGATTTTGTTTAGTTTTTCCTAGCAATTATATGAAACGCACAATCAAAAACAAAATCAGATTAATTTTGACCACATTCATTAAAAAATATTGCCGTGGTTAATTTAGAATGTATTTACTATGCGGTGAGCAATCAATATGATAATATTTTAATTTATATATGTCTTTTTTAGTTGATAAAAATGCTTAGAATTTCTTGCAGTAATTTGTAAAGAATTATAAAGAATTTCTTAAAACTTTTGATGGGATTTTTTTTTTGAAAACATGGTATTTTTTACGCCGATTAAAATATGAGCATTTTTCTTTTTCTTTTCTTACCCTTTATATGAAACGCAGAATGAAACACAACTTCTCTAAATTAATTAAATTTTAATCTCATATATAGATTAATATTTTGTAATACGCAAAATATTTGGTAATATTCCCATTCCCCCCAAAAAGTGATAATTCATAGTTAAAAGATTCAACCAGACATTTCTCATTGTCTCTCATTCTAATCCGATCATTATAAAAGTAGAATAAAAATAAAAAGTAAAGAAATATTTATAATAATCAAAATATTTAGAATTGTTAAATTCTAGTCGGGATACATGTATCCTGTGTATTACACAATCGTAGCACATAAAAATTACTTTTTATTTTTAATTTATTTTTTTGCGAATTTGTATTACACAAAACAAAGAAATAGCACAAAAAATAGCATTAGGCACCAAAAAAGTTAAGAAACAGAAATATGGATTTTTTAAAAATTAAGAAGAATAATTTTGTTAATTAAAAATAATAATTGATTAATACTATTATTTTAACATAATGCTCGCTTTGCTCTTAATATTGAACTTTTCACTATTACTATACTTTACTGAACTTTCTAATGAAACTTTTTAACACTGATAAGAAGAAATTTTAAAGAATGACTTTTAGTTCTTACAGTTTCAAGATTGTTCTGAGTTACAGATTAATTCATAAAGAAATATATTTAGAATTATTTCTAAAACTGTTCAATAATAATACGTACCGAAAAATTGAGCCATATAAGTATATAATAACCGATGAAATGGTAAAAAGTATGACTATATTTAATAGTCTGCGAATAAAAATTATTTTAAAAATCCAAAACTAGAAAAACAGATCAAAGTCGAAATTTATGCTCAAATGTGAAATGTTGAATAAAATTTTGTATG